>JAVIWB010004829.1:0-63167 GCA_031893035.1 Dermolepida albohirtum | reverse complement strand
AAATTTGGAAATTTCTCATAAAATAAGTGAGCAACTTCCATTTGTGTCCGTGTGTTCTCTCCATAACCAATCATCTGCAGAATTGTTATTTTGTGCATATCTGTTAAATGAACCATTTTGCTGAAATGTAGTTAACGGAATTCAAACAGTTATGACACTGACAACACTTTGCTGAGGCAAGGTATTTTAAAACGAAGTACAAGTACAATTAAAGATTTTCACTTAATAGTTCGGTAAACAAACTATTATTTTAATTGTAAACAAAATTATTAATCTGAAAACATTTAATATTTCCGAAACAGTCGAAGATAGGTATAGGACATTGTACATGAAATATGTCTGGAATTTTGTAAAGAATCCAAAAATTTAATATTTGAAAGGGTGTTGCATTTAAAATAAGAAAGTTGGTATTGACCACTTTTACATGACACACCCTGTATATAAACTTTTTATTTAAAAAAATACGCAACTAAAAATCCCAATCGACGTGTCCGAGCGTTTTTTCGAACACCCTTCCATTTAATTATTATCGAATTTATTCCATTTGGCTGATACACACTGTATATATATTAATGAACTTAGGCACCTTAAAACTTTATCTGAAATATTTTTCCGCATCTCCAAACATTTCTGTAAAGTATTTAATGCTAAAGTAATAATATTCGCATTCGTCGGTCGGGTTACAAATACTGCGTCTTCATAACCTATGTCATTCTGCACTTCATTTCAAATAAAGCTGTTGTAATCAGTCGGTCCTGTTCTATTATTTACTGCAATTTACCATATTTACTTTTCAACTAGTCTTCTCTTTTTCAATGTGCAATAATGTTTCAAAATAGACTTAAAATATCATCTCGCCCGACAAGAACTGTAATTGAGACATCATGTTTGGAGGGAGCTTGACAATTATCAATAAAAATTAAAATGTCTCTCTTATTGGCAACGTTATATTTCTTCTTAAATTTATCTAACCAACCAAATATATATCTCTTGAAGCCACTTTTACATGACACACCCTGTATATAAACTTTTTATTTAAAAAATACGCAACTAAAAATCCCAATCGAAATGTCCGAGCGTTTTTTCAAACACCCTTCCATTTAATTATTATCGAATTTATTCCATTTGGCTGATACACACTGTGTATATATATATACACTGCAGGCCATAAGTTTGGAATCAGTTCCAGTAAATTCATAAAAATTAAAATTTATCTATGTTACGTTCGTATTACTTTGATATAAGTACAAAGGATTATTCTTAAGTACATTATAAAGCTTTACATAAAAGATGTAGTTTTAAATGCATTAATAGTTGGAAAATAACCAGAGATTAAGGAAACTCTGCGTGCGGTATTATTTATTCGAGCAGGTAATATTTCTGCATAATGAACGATTACCTGGAATGGACAAATTTTATTGCAGACCCTTCCGCATAAACCTTTTGTAATTACATTTAGTTTTTATATTTATACATTTTGAAGTAATGAGAATATTTTAGTTGCTTCGTATCATTTAAAGTGTGTAGACACATAAAAGTGTGTAGAATCAGTAAACATCGTTTGATTATGGCGAAGAGAAAGCAGATATCGCTAGAAAAACGTGTAGAAATTATTAGTCATCATAATCGGGGAGATTCTATACGGGATATCGCGAAAAGAATGAAGATATCGTACAAAGGTGTACAAAATACAATTAAAAGATACCAGTCTACTGGAGGATATACGGACCAAAAACGATCAGGAAGACCAAAAATTACAACTCCTGCAGAAGATCAGACAATTATATTGACGTCGAAAAGAGATAGAAGATTAACGGCCTCGCAAATCCGCGGTGAGTTTAACAGGGAGCGTGAAACTCGAATCTCTTTAACCACAGTAAAAAGGCGGCTCAGAGCGGCTGGACTGATGGGACGTCTAGCAGTTCGCAAACCGCTTCTACGTCCGCAAAATAAAATAAAAAGGCTACAATGGGCTAAGTTACACAAAGATTGGACAATAGAACAGTGGGAAAAAGTACTATGGACCGACGAATCAAAGTACGAGGTCTTCGGTTCCAGACGTCGGATATTTGTAAGAAGAACTGCTACGGAAAAAATGTTACCGCAATGTGTGGTGCCCACGGTAAAACATGGTGGCGGTTCTGTAATGGTTTGGGGATGTTTTTCTTCGGCTGGTGTAGGAGATCTGGTGAAAATCGACGGAGTTTTGAAAAAGGAGGGTTACAGACAGATTCTCGAACACAACGCTGTGCCCTCCGGTCTGAGATTACTTGGAGAAAACTTTATATTCATGCAAGACAACGACCCAAAACATTCTTCTCATTTATGTAGAGGATATCTCCAACAACAGGAAGCTGACGGTGTTTTACAAAACATGGTTTGGCCGGCACAATCGCCAGACCTCAATCCAATAGAGCTGTTGTGGGAAGAATTGGATAGAAAAGTGCGTGAAAAGTGTCCGACGTCCCAGACTCACATGTGGCAAGTTATACAAGATTCTTGGGCAAATATACCCAATGAAACCCCTACAAAATTAGTGTCTCGTTTACCGCGATTGTATGCTGCCGTCATTAAAGCAAAAGGAGGGTATTTCGATGAAAAGTCCGTTTAGTTGATAATAAAAATAAGTGGATGTAAATAAATAAAATTTGCTTTTTTTCCTGCTTATTTTATAATAAAACGTTTTGGTATATTAATATTGTTTTATTTTGACAATGTTTGTTAAAGCCACTACAATATTTTCATTATATTCAGAAGTGATTCCTAACTTATGCAAGTAATTCCAAACTTATGGCCTGCAGTGTACATATTTTTAATTAACAAACTTAAAAATCACTTTTAACGGATTTTTTAAAGAAATAATAAATTATGTTTTCTTTTACTAACTTGTTCAAGTTATAGTAAGCGGTAATAGGGAGCATTTCAGTTTTATAGTAATTTAATATTAGGTTACAAATAGCTCATGTCTTTCTGTACAACTTAAAGGTCTATATCTTAAATATTTTTCTGGTAACTGCTTGTTTGGCTTATGAAAAATTGACTGTAATTTGCTTATATGCAATACATATTAAAATTTTGTATGTAAAGGATTTTATTTACATAGAAGCTTTTAATTCAAAACTTTGATGTCTCTAATCAAAAAATAACCGCTATACAGTAAAAGAAAAATAAACTATTTTAATCCTCTAGTAAATAATTTTTATATTAGAAACTTTAGGCAAAATGTAATGAAAAAACATTGTAATATTCATGTATAACATTTAAGTTATCAAAATATAATAAAAAGTATAAAATTGATATTTTTAAAGTTAAATTATATTATAGCTCTGTTTAGCGACCAATTTAGATAAAGGTATGTCTAATTGGTGGATTTAAGAGCATAAATTAGAAATTTAAATGCAATAGCAACACGCTCATCTGTTACCGTTTTCTGAACTTTTGCATTTGTACATTACTATTGTACAGATACTTATAAGAGCAAGAAAGTACATGCTAAGTAGTTCCGACATCAAAACAATTGAGTTTAACATACAAGCAACTACTGAAATAAAATTTTAATACTTTGTTTGTCCTTCACATATTTAGTTACTTATTTATCTTTGTATTTAAGAATTTAATTAATTCGAAACTTTAGAAAGCAGTAAAAGGAAATATATATTAATTCAATACCAATGTAAAATTATTTGTCTGCAATCTTTAACATTCTCAGGTTCTTGTAAATTATTTAGCATGATTTTTAGAGTAAACAGTGGTTTAATTTTCAAGGTATGTAAAGTTTGCTTAAATAAATAAAATTGAAAAGATTTTAATGTGCAAGTGTATATGATTACTAAATTCATGGTAATCTGCAATTAAATTTGCTAGAAAATTCAAACGAAATGCATGTTATATATATTAAGTGTCTATTAATGACTAAAGCTCACATTATATCAAATCTAGGAAATTTCGTAACAAAAAAAAAAATAAAATACCATTCATTTCAAATTTTGCAATGGTATTTATATCTGAAAAAAGTGGACCTTTTCGGGAGTGACACAATATTGACGGAAGCTGGACTTATTCTCTGGAATCATGTATGAAGAAGACATTGTGAAAGTTATCAGATCAAACGAGTATGCAAATAAAGATAATAACAATTTTGCACTTTGAAATGATCTTTTGTATTTTGTAGGAGTATGCAAAGCCACTTAATCAAAAGCCTAAAGGTTGGTATTTTGATAGCAATATTACGTCATCAAATAATAGGACACATATTTTTCCATGATATAATGGTGGATGGTATATAAAATTTATAGAATAACTTCCATGATGGCGAGTTAGTTAAAATGAGGATTTTTTCAAAAAGACGTCTCAGCTCACACTGCGCGAGGAACATAAGCATTCTCGAGTGAGCTTATTATGATCGCAATATTAGACGAGGTAGATGACCAACTAGAACGGTCGACTTGGCCTCCAGATTACTTTTTGTTTGGAAAGATTAAAGACAATATTTATGGGAATAAGTATTGAAGACGATATTCAGGCTATTATACGGGAAGAAAAC
Source organism: Dermolepida albohirtum (assembly GCA_031893035.1). Classification (NCBI taxonomy): domain Eukaryota; kingdom Metazoa; phylum Arthropoda; class Insecta; order Coleoptera; family Scarabaeidae; genus Dermolepida; species Dermolepida albohirtum. The sequence continues at coordinate 58,624 of JAVIWB010004829.1, read as the reverse complement.
TTCAGCATGTTTTTGAAAACAAGAAGCGAACAATTAAAATATATCTGTAGCATCGGGGTCACCATTTCCAATATTTTTAATAATTGTGTTACTAACTTAATGAAGAATGTATTTTTTGCATAACAATAATCTTAAAATTAAATTGATGAATAATTGTAGCTAGGAAATATTGACACTAAACAATTTCAAAAGTAAGGGTAGATATCATGTTTGATTTTAACAAACAATTACATCAAAGTAACTACCGCATAGGACACTGGCCATCGAAATCAAATGTAGTGGTACAAACTTAATACATATCGTCATTTCAGTCATTAATAGGCACCTACTCTATAAGTAATGCATCTAATATTTCTATGACAAACAATATACAAATATATCGTACCGTCTCGCTCAGGTCTAGACCTTGAATTTTCGACGTTCGCAGTAAATCCAACAATACGTGTAGACCCTGTACTTGTAGAGCCGGAAACTTGTGAAGTTCTATTGTTCCTTACAGCTGTTCCTAGAAACAAATTAAATAATTTCTATTTAGTTATAGTTAAGAGTTTATCATACCAGCTGAACCGCCGTTAGTATTAACCGAAGGATTTGGATGAGTTAAATCGGACGAATGAGTTAGAGAAGCACCAAATCGCAGTTGAGCTTCTGTAGCATCCATAACTGTGAGTAACCAATCCCATGTGTCTTTCAAACGAAATTCCAAATAAATCTAATACAAAATTATAAAATAAATGTATTTAGAAAGAAAAAATAGTGATTTGAATTTTTACCTGAATATTACAAATATCATCTTGGGTTACGTCCAGGTGAGCAAATGGAGTAGGCGGTATCTGATGCAAATCTTGCATTAATGATAAAAGATCAGAAATTTGGCGGATCACGATTCCTATAATAAATGTTAATATAGAGAAATATTTAGCTCAAATTCATATTTCAAAATGAAATAAAAGAAATTTATTAATAGGGCCACGTTCATACTTGAACGCAGATGAATGAATACGAACTACGTCGATAGACTGAATAACGTTCTGCAATTGGCAATCGTTAAGCTATCAATAAGATTCAGATTACACACAAGGTTGTTAAAAAAGTCTCAAAGAATACATTTTATAATGACTCGTCCTTTTCAAAATATATAATTTATACATGAGATGTTTCCAATATTTTAGGGATTTGGTTGTACTTCAATTCCATAAACCTTATGGTCATGCTATTGGTGAGTGACACATTTTGATATATTTATACAGCTATCCCGTGCAATATTGTTTAGTTTACTTCAGTTACTTGACAGATAGAGACGTATTTCCTTGCCCCTGATTTTGCGACCATGCAAGACGCGGCTACGCCACAAAGAGCCATAATTTCCTTTTTGTTAAAAGAGGACGTGAAAGTTTCAAACATCGTTCTACATCTAAACGATGTATTTGGAGGGTCTGCAGAATGTAAAAGTACTGTCTATCGATTAGTCTATTTTAAAGCTGGTAAAACTCACTAGAAAATGATTGTCGTAATGAACACCCGAGCACATCTGCTCAGGCGTCCATTGCTTCGAAAAGAAAGAAATACTGCTAGCGTGCAAAACATACTCAAAGATGATAGACGAATAACTATTAGTAATATTAGCGTTAGTGTAGGAATAGATACACGATAGGTGCCTTAGATTTCATAGATTTTATACGAACGTTTGCAAGTGAATAAGAATACCGCAACAGAAACCTAACAGCCCGTTCACACGGTACGGTTTCGGTCATTTCATCTAATCGGTGAAAATATCGAATCCCACAGTGGCGCATTATTTGAAATCTGTATATGCACACGATGCGGTCGTCCACCGTATGCGGGAAAACTACCGACTCGTTCGTACTTGCGTTCGGTTCTTGTCACTGGCAGCCGTATGCGGTGATTCAAAAAAAAAACCGTATCGGCCGTCAGTGGCACGCGCATGTATATTGACAACTTCACGTCTTGGTACGATTCGGTTGTTTTGCCGCGTGGCAGTTGTTCTGTAATTTTCATTTAGTTTACTACTATTTGTGGTTTGTGGTGCAATGGAGAATATAATTAATACGGAACTGTTGATAAGCTTAGTAGAAGCGAGGCCCGCTTTGTGGGATAAAACTCTTGACATATATAAAGACAAAAATTTAAAGTCATCAGCATGGAGAGAGATATGTATTCTTTTAAATGAGAACTTTGAAGAAATGGAACAAAAAGAAAGACAAAACATATTCACATCCATTAAAAAATTTGCACTTTTATACTATGCCAAACTCGATCAACAACCAACCCTCAAATAATAATAATAAAATACGTAGTGGGCGCGCACAAAGATACCGTATCGTGTGAACACTGAATCCGATTCGGTTAAAATATCGTTTCGAACAAATCGCCGTACCGTACCGTACCGTGTGAACGGGCTGTAACAGAGTTGAATACATGCCGTTAACTTAGAGAGCTTTCAGCCAGTTAAGATGACCGATTCTGGCAACTTATAATAACTACTGATGATATAGGTATAAATATATATAAATATATATATATATATATATATATATATATATATATATATATATATACTTGGATTTACTTCAATCGTGCAGTACTATACTGGTTCCTTATAGCTCAAAAATTCTGAAGAGCATTAAGAAGTAATGATATCCACTTTAGACTAAGAATGTTTCCAATAATATCAATATTTTTATAATACAAAGGGAAACCAGTGAATTAGACACACAAATGAATATTTATAATAATTATTCAGTAAGAAAGTAATTTTAAAATTACCTTTCTTCACTAATATTAAATTATTCCATCGTTTTATCAGTGGCCAAATACTTGTTTCACACGTCTGTAAACTAATCTTGGCCAGTCGGCAAATGTCTATCGCTAAGTTTAGATGTTAATAGAGCAAACAAGAGTTACATGAGACTAAGTTAGAGCGATAAGGATATTGAAGGAATTGAACTACAATTTATTAATTCTTTCCTGGATCAATATAAGTTATGGCATTCTTATGATGAAACAATACTTTAGTCATCTTGTACTATTTCTGTAGAATACTGTCCGAAGCTACGAGGGAGCGTTTTTATATTCGCGGAATGAGCGGGTTGTAGAGGGGTGAGTAGGCGCATTGGGGGCGTGGCCTGTGCAGCGACTCATGATTAGTATAAATACGAAGTTTCATTGTTATAAGACAGTTAGTCTTTGAGCTATCGTCAACCAAGTAACATAATCAGGAGTGAAAAGTGAAATATGGAAAAAATCGAATATCGTGCCGTTATAAAGTTCCTTACCAGGCAAGGAAAATCAGTCGCGACCATAATGAATGAGATGTCATTGGTTTACGGCGACTCTTGTCCAGGAAAAACCATGGTGTACAAGTGGCATAGTTTATTTAAACAAGGAAGGGAATCCCTTGAAGACGACCCTAGGCCGGGCAGGAGCATTGAGGTGACCACGCCAGCACTTATCCAAAAAGTTGAACAAATTGTACTCGAAGATGCTCGACTAAAGAAGAAACAACTCGCAGAAATGGTTGGAGTATCCGATACAACAATTTTTAAAATCCTACACGATCATCTCGGCATGTCTAAGGTCAGCGCAAGATGGGTGCCGAGAATGCTCACGCCGCCGCAAAAACAACAGCGCGTAGAGTGTTCGCGTGCATTTTTGGACCTCTGTAATGAAGACAAGGATGGTGTATTGAGTGGAATTGTTACTGGAGACGAAACTTGGGTTCATCATTATGAACCTGAGTCCAAACAAGACTCCATGCAGTGGCATGAAAAGGGCACAGCACCTCCCAAGAAATTTAAAGTGTCACAATCAGCTGGGAAACTCATGGCAAGTCAAGGAGGCAGTTTTTCGGCGTATTTTGCAGATAAAGAGAAATCATTTTTTTATGAGGTTATAAATAAATTAATTGAAAGATGTGAAAAATGTATCCGTCTTGCAGGTGAATATATTGAAAAAGAAAAATAATTTGGTTTTTTTATTTCCACCCCTTATTCCCCATTCCGCGAATATAAAAACGCTCCCTCGTATATACCAGTTCACAATATAATGGAGTATTTACATTTCCACCTTACTTCTGAAAACAGACTAATAACGGTCCTTCAAAATACTAGAACATTTTCATTGTATTAAATCACGCTTTGATTCAGGTTGATAATAATACGTCCAAAATTTATTTCTATTCGTGTCTGCTTCAGCATATTTTTGAGTGTCTGGAAGAAATTACCTACCAGGTCGGCTGAAAAGTCCCCGGTCTGACACATAGATGGCGTTACTGTTATTAAATCCATATGTTTTTTAGATAGTACTAACCTTCAAACGAAACGTGTCAAAATTTGACAGCAATCCGACCATTAGTTACTGAGATATTGCGTTAAGAGTGAAGCTACTTTTGTTATTTAAAAAAATGGAAAAAAAAGAATTTCGTGTGCTGATAAAGTACTGCTTTTTGAAGGGAGAAAATACCGTTGAAGCAAAAGCATGGCTTGATGAGGAGTTTCCGGATTCTGCGCCAGGAAAATCAACCATAATTGATTGGTATGCTAAGTTTAAACGTGGTGAAATGAGCACCGAAGACGGCGAACGCAGTGGACGACCAAAAGAGGCTGTCTCCGACGAAAACATCAAAAAAGTTCGCAAAATCATTTTAAATGACCGTAAAGTAAAGTTGATCGAGATAGCTGACATCCTAAAGATATAAAAGGAACGTGTTGGACACATCGTGCATGAATATTTGGGCATGCGGAAGCTCTGTGCAAAATGGGTGCCGCGCGAGCTTACATTCGATTAAAAACAACGAGTTGATGATTCTGAGCTGTGTTTGAAGTTGTTAAATCGTAATAAAACCGAGTTTTTGCGTCGATATGTGATAATGGATGAAACATGGATTCATCACTACACTCCAGTCAGCCGAGTAGACTGCACGCGATGAACCGGCTCCAAAGCGTGGAAAGACGTAACAGTCAGCTGGAAAAGTTATGGCGTCAGTTTTTTGGGATGCGCATGGAATAATTTTCATAGATTATCTTAAAAAGGGCCAGTCCATCAACAGCGATTATTATACAGCGTTATTGGACCGTTTGAAGAACGAAATCGCAAAAAAACGGCCCCATATGATGAAGAAGAAAGTGCTGTTTCACCAAGACAATGCACCGTGTCACAAATCAATGAAAACAATGGCCAAATTAAGTGAATTGGGTTTCGAATTACTTCCCCATCCACCGTACTCTCCAGATGTGGCCCCCAGCGACTATTTCCTGTTTGCAGACCTCAAGAGAATGCTCGCCGGGAAGAAATTTAGCAGGGATGAGGAGGTGATCGCCGAAACTGAGGTCTATTTCGAGGCTAAAGACAATTCGTACTACAAAAATGGTATCGAAAAGTTGGAAGAACGCTATAATTGGTGTATCGCCCTCGAAGGCAACTATGTTGAATAATAAAATCGAATTTTGCCAAAAAACTGTGTTTTACTATGGTAGACCGGGGACTTTTCAGTTCGACTGTTACTTAGTTGAATGCCACTTTGCGATACAAACACTTGTCACCATAAATACAAAAATTAGCATTTCCTTGTGAATATACTTTGCAAGAAGACCATTGGTCCACAAGAAGAAACATTGTTCTTCTAATGTACTCTTTTCTAGCACGATCACTATTTAGAGACTGAACCACTCATGTGTACATTTGCTACATGTTAAAACAATCAGTTTGAAGCAAGATTTTTGCCACCAGCTAGTTACCTATTCCAAAACTACTTACTTATTTTCAGTTTTCGACATCAGTCTGTCATATAAACTGGCTTTCCTTTAAACTATGTATATAAATATTATTTAAAACTTTGTAGTGATATTCGGAATCTTCAAAATATAGGAATAAAAATCATTATGACTAAATGTCAAACTAAAGTAAATATAGAAAAAAGTACTAAAATAGATAACATTAAATGTAGCTTTTGGACACATATTGTTCACAGGATATTTACTTATAAATAATAGTAAATATAAATAAATAAATAAATAAATAAGTGTCTTTTTGCGTCTATTAAAAATGAATTAGGCATACATTAGTTGAAATTATTTAAAAAAATAATTAAAATACATGGAAACATTTATATCCATAGGCTATATTTATATTAAATTGTTATAACATTTCCATAAAATTTAAGAAAGCAATAAATATTCATAAACTTACCAAAAGCTCTCGAAAGACAACTAGCCGTTGTGGCCATGGTGACTGGTTCGGAACTCGCTGCTACAGCAGTATTCGCCGTCGTTGATCTCCTCAAGGTACTGGGATCGATGAAGACCAAATTGGAACCGCCAGCAATGCGTACGCCGGCGGATCGCGATGTCTCCCTCGATCTGATAGCCCATTGCATATTTTGTGGGGCTAGGTTTGTCCGAGGACCGTGTCCGGCCGCATTGCTGTAACGGCTTCTTTCATAGACACAATCAAAAAAATCAGAACACAAATGCAACTAAAGATACAATAGATAGCGCCAAAACAGAACAATAGAACTTGTTTAATAGCAGTATCGAGAATTTGGCGTTATTTTAAAAAAAAAAATTTAGACTAAGAGATTGTAAATTCCTGACGCGAAATGGTGAAATATAAAGATACCAAAATAATTATGCAGTTTATATAATAAAATGTTAATTTTTTGCTTTTTGGTATTAAACGTAGCTATTAAAGAGAAACGTAACTTAAAGTAATGGTTTCAATGAGTTTTCTGAAGTCTTTAAGAGCCGATCAATTTCATTGCTTTAGATATCGCCTACAAAATATCTTCGCACATTTTTGGTTTCTACATTTCATATTCTACAATTTAATTATACATTAGTCGATAATACTCAAAGTGTGCATTTTGTGCAATTGTGGAAAGGGGTAATTTTCGAATTTTACTAGAATTCAAGTTCGTGAAATTACTAACGACGTTAAATATGTTCTTTTAATTAATTGATAAATATTAAAGCACAATTAAATCGAATCAAACCATTTTGATACACCTATCGAAAATTAAAAATTTTTTTGAACATAGTAAAATTTTAATTACCTACTCGTAACATGGAATAATCAAATAATTTTAATGAAACCGAAAATAAATAGCAAAAGTAAAACAGAATCCATAAAAGTAAGTTTAATTAAAAATGGCAGAGTAAATTTAAGATGTCACAAAAAGTAATTATACAAGTTATTATTAATCTGTAAAATTTATTAATTCCAAAGGCTTTCTAATTTTCTATTCAGTAAGATATTATTATGTATGTGATTGCTATTATTCACTAAAAATTAGGTAAATATTACAAATATTTGCAATCATATACATACACAGTTTTAATGTTAAGGAAAGCAATATTCTAATAACGAAAAAGTTCTAATTATGGGGAGTAAAGTTTGTTTTAATTAAATATTTTTATACATCTGTTGTAATATATTACTTCGTTCAATGTATTGCAATATATCCGTAATACCAACATAAACGAGAATTTTAATAATAAAACTGCAAAATTTGATAAATGCACGTCCCACTATCTCTCTCCCAATAGAAAAATATTTTGATGTAAGGTTAAGAGGAACTATAGATATTTAATTGAATATTATTTTCAACAGGATAAAACATTGTGTTATACTTGAAAAATTAAATTGGAAACGTTTAAATGTTTGATCGAGCAGTCATTACACTTCACGTGACTTCGATTAAACATTAATTATAATAGCTCTTGTTTAAACACAAATAAAAAATAAATAAATGATTATTAAACATATTCTACAATCTCATAATGCATTATTACTTTTTTGCCTTTGTTATATTAAAATTGATGGAAATACGTGGTAGCTAATATATTTGACCAAGATTGTATACCGTTTTAATTTCAATATTAAATAAATAGAAAAAAATACATGCTTTCATTACAATTCTATAGAAAAATGCAAGAAACGCCATTATTTTGTTTTTTTAAATGTATTAATTTTTCACAATTTGCTGTCAGTTTTTAAAATTTATAAATTTTATAATAAATTCACTTATATCTAATAATTACTTTTATTTCTACTATTTCAATATATTGCATAATGTATATTGATTACTATATTTTAGCCTGCTTTTTCTATAAAATAGAAGAAAAAAGAAAAATAGTAGTAATATTTTCTTGTATTCCAATTTTAGAAATTATCACATTTTAAAAAATGTGATAATTTTTTTGTATGATTTTCTAATCTGTGAAACAGTCATTATAACACTTTGACAGTCGGTGTCACGTTTATGTGATTTTAGTTATCAACCTCTATCAGTTTACGTGACTTAACTACTATAAAATATTTGATTTCATATGGTATTTGTCCCAAGATCGATTGTTTATTGGTTTATTCTTTGGATTAACAGTTTTTCTAGGAATGTAAGTGCGTGAGTTCTTGTATGCATACAGGAACTGTTCATTAAATGTAAAGTTTATTGTGGTTTTCCCTTTGTGTTCTTTTGTTAACCCTGCTGTTGCCTTGTTTGCCACTGTTTGTGTTTCTAAAAGATGCCGTGACGCGCTCCTCATATACATATATAAAGATATATATATATATATATATATATATATATATATATATATATATATATATATATATATATGTATTGTACAAATGGTATTTGAATCAAGGGATTGGGAAATATATGGATCGTCAGACGATCTCCAGCGTCAGTAAGCAACAAACTAGTTCCAGAAGATGGCGAGTGAGATCTCTTTGAAACGTCGAGAGAACGGTCCTTCTCAGGACACAATGACAACTGGATAAGAGACCGGCGAATGGTATTCAAACAATACGCTATCTATGAAAGTCTCGAAATGTAGAATTGTGACTTACTCGAACTGACGAAATCAAAGACCTCGGTGTATATTTCGATTGCCGGTTCAGTTTTGCTAAACATATTGTTCAAATATATAGGTCTGCGTTAAAAGCTATGCAATTTATTGTACGAACTTGTGGGGCTTTCGCGAACCCGAATACTATCACGATTAAACGTATGTCCGTTCAAGGCTGGAATACACATCTCTCATATGATGCCCTTGCTACGAAGTGCATAAATTTACTGTTGAAAAGAATAACAAAAGTTTCTATGTTAATCCATGGACCCGATATACATTCCCAGAGCTATTGGTTATAACATATTACTTGCTAGAACTGAAAGTTTCTCTCATATACAGACGCGGGAGCTTCTGTAAAATTTTTGTACAATTTGTTTCGCAATAAGATTGATTATCCATAACTTTTCTCTCCACTTAATATCCTGGTACCCCGGCCATCTACTCGTTTACATCGCACCTTTTATCTATCAACTGCGAAGACTAGTATCGTTGGCAATTCGCCATTATACATAATGTGTCGTACTGTAAACTTGATTGCTGATTATTGTGATATTCATCATGATATCTTAAAGAAGGTTTCTGAGTGTCTGATATTTTATTTTTCTCACAGCAATTTTTAAATAGTACTTCACTGCATTTTTGATTAATTAACACAAACTTTAATTTTTCCCAATTATTGTCATGTTTTCGATAATATTACACTTATTTTCATGTATGAGTACCATATGGGTAGTATAGGTAGATGTTGATGTGCTTGATGTGTATTTTCTTTGTGTTGTCCTGCAAAGGGAATCTTCTTTTGACAAATGAATAGATAAAGAAACTCTGAAATTAATTTCCTGGTACCGAAGTCATAACTTGCATTACACACTCACGTTTACATTACAAATTTTCTCTATCAGCTACTAAAACTAATATTATTGACAATTAATCTATAAACACAATACGTGCCATAATATGAACTTAATTTTTGATAATTGTGAGAAGTGTTAGGCATGTTTCAACACACAAAATCTTATTTCTGTAGTATTAGTTGCTTGTAACAGGTTTGATATTTATGTAAATAGACAGACATGAGTATAGATGTGCTTATTTTGAAATGCATTTGTTGTCCTGTAAAAGAAATCTTCTGATGGACAAAAAAAGACAGTATTATTATTAAATTTTTCTTATTAAATAATAATAATGCCTGCATCATTAATTACTTTTAACTAAATTTGCAAAATGGTAGTGGTAACTAGTAAGTAGTTTTCATCAATATATGCTGGCATCAAGTGTCGAAGTTTTTTGTGAAAAGTTCGACCATCAAAGTGTTAAATGACTGGTATAATTTAAGGATATATACCATACATATCAGTTGATAAATAGTGTTTAATTTTAAACACTTTCTGGACTAACCTTGAAATAACTTCATGATCTTGAAATAGTGTTTTTTTAAATCTCTGACAACTAATTTTCATAAAAATACTTTATTTAAAATATGTACTTTTAAACATTTGATAAAATTAATAAGTAGTTTAACAAAACAATATAAGAAGCGCTAAACAAAACGTGAGAAGCATATATATAAGTATTCATATTTATTAATTACCTCCGTCTTTCCAATTGTTCATCAGTTAACGTGTAGTCTTCTGTATCTTGTTCATCAGTTTCACCAGCTTCGCTCTCCTCCTCCTCTTGCTGACTCGATTCACCGCTTTCGTCTTCCGGGAATAGCAGCATTCCTAATACATTATTTTAAAAATACACAACACACATAATACATTCTTACACATACGCATCTTTCGATCACACTAGGGCCAATATAATTATTACATTATAATTAAATGTGTCATTGCGGTAAAATAGTTCTAAAACCTTGATTGAATGGGAATTGCATTACAATTGCAAGTATATTTACTAAGAGAAAAAATATGTTAACATTAGACGATTTTTGTTCGTCAAGATTAGATAAACAACAATAGTTTTCTTACATATTTTGTTTCATTAATGCAATGTAATAATTCTTCATTTTGAAACAAAACTATCGAAATTTATAATATTTCGAAATTTACATATATGGTACTTTTCTCCATAAACCAACGCAATAAAACTAATCAACGCCAAAATACTACTAAAATAAAATCTGTATGAACAATCTTACTAGAGGAGGGAGAAAATGGGTATACAAACTAATAATACAAAATTATTTGCAAAATAGAGAAATCCGAGAGGAACGTATCAGAGTTCTACTTTTTTTTATAAATGCCATACAAAAGCACAGAAATACGGTTTTATATCGTTTTAAATATACAAAATACATTATTAAAAATAGTGGGTTTTGACAGCGGGCAGGACACTATATAGCGAAATTGTGTATTAGTTCACTTGAGTCTTCCACAGTACGTATCGCTCTTTAAAACAACCGCACATATGCGAACGAAAATATTATGTAAATGAAAACGCAGGTTATAAAATGATAAAGCACTAAGTTCACATTGCAAACATCAAAGCGACTTGAGTGAACTAAAACATGATTGCACGATATAGCTATAAATAAAATCATCCTGCTTGACGTCAGTCGAATTCGTACGAGGCCCGTTATTACACTTATATTATTATTCTTAAAATAAAACTTTGAAACCTACAATTGGTATTTAGTCCAAGTGTATTCCACTCTCGATTTCATGAAACACAGTTATCGTTGTACTATAAACTTCAGTATGTATCAAAAACAAATTTGCATTTGTCCATTAAAATATTTTATATCGTGTATAGAAACTAATATCGCTATTAGAAAAAGAAATTTTATTAGCAATATCACACTAATAATAATTCTGAATGAGAGTGACAAAAATATGTAATATATACGAAATATTCTTAGGTTGATTTTCAAAGTGAAAAGCGATAATTTCATTATGAAATTGATATTGACTAAAAATACTGGCCATGTTGGCGCTTAAAAAAATAGTATGTAGCAGTTGTCAGCTATAAGGATTTATTAAAAAAAAAAAGCAATTTTTCTATTATACAAAGTTTCACGTTTAATCTTAAAAAATATTAAATTGAATATGAAATGATGGGGGACAAAAAACAAAATTAAATTTTTAATATAATTCTCATTTATCCAACTCTACATCCAACTCTACTGTCGTCAATCTTTGTATTTGTTTGATCGCTAATAATATTTTAAAGCATGTTCTATACACAAATGTTAAAAAATGAGCAGATTTTCAATTTTAAAAACTAAGGAAAACTGAAATAAACATTAAAAGTTTAGCTAATTTTGGTTAGCAGACATTCTTCCCACTCTCTACCCTTCCAGACAATTCTTTTAGTAACAACCAACCTGTATCAGAACCAGCCGTGGCTCCAGTTTGCACTGATCGTTGAGCAGAGGCAGCGTCTTGGTTACTATGGTTGTCGTCACTGTCTGATTCCGTTTCCGCTAGGAGATCCAGCTCCGGGTCGCTATCTTCTCCCTGACCAGCATTTCCCTCCTGTTGTTCAGATGGAGCTTCTTGATTTTCGCCTTCGTTCAACGAGACTGAGCGTACGATCGGTATTTCACGGTATGTTGGTCCATCAGCATGTTCAGACGCATTATCATCATCATTGTCTATCGCCATACCTACAATATTTTTTTACACCGTTTTATGTATGCATAAACACTAGTTTATACTAATTACAAGATTTATATGGAGGTACCAATTTGCAATTCTCCATTTCCTAATTATAATTGTACATTGATGATGGAATAAAATATATTAAATACAACTCCTGTAGTTAGATATTCTACATTTTCTTATTAATTTAACGATTCAAAATTTTTACTTACTTTCACCGTCGTTAGCGTCATCTAAATCTCTAGAAGAAGTAGCGGCTCGTCTAACTGCATCTGCTAAAAACGGTAACGGCTCAGCTACAGATATATTTGAATTAGTGGTAGGACTTCGGGCACCGGGTGGCGCTAAAGGGTCGACAAGAAATAATTCCTCGGAACCCTGGAAATTAGTTCTAATTATATAAAAAATACACATGCAGTATGTAAAATAATTTCATATATTCTGTAATTTCTTGAGCGTTATTTTTAGGATGATTATATGAGGAATCAAATTTTAAACGTAAAATATATTTACTATGAAGTGTAAACGATATATGATAAAACATGAAAAATTATAAACTATTATCTATATTACGGTCATTCGCCAGAAAACTGTAGGGAATATTATGCAACAATGTCTATTTAAAACACGTGTTTATATGTTCCTCAAAATTACTTTTAATATCCAAGAAATGAATGTAGTAACGCATTATTTTCAAAACGAGTCATTAGATTAGTAACATCTGTGTATATGTTAGCTAAAAGAAACTCATATAAATAGAGTAATAACGATAAGCAATGTTGAACTTATAGAAAGACAAATAAACACCAGAAAAGAATAGAATGATCCGCAAAGAGTTATGGAAAAAGTTAAGATATAGAATTTTAGCGCAATCAGAAGCAGTATAAGTTCTAATAATAATAAAGTGTTCGACGAACAAAAATAATCTAAGATAATTTGCAAACATGGAAGTCATATAAGAAAAAGTACTGAAATACGATAATGGAGTACGAAATAATAGACAAAGGTCAAGAATCGAAAACTGCAGTACATGCGTAAGACAAACGACAAGATATTCTACGCAAAAAACCTATCTTTCAATAATTTTAAAGGATAGGACATATATGGCTAGTATCATTCATATATAACAAGTGTGTACAAAGGAACATTTACACTTGCTTGCCATAAAAAACGAGCTACTATTTTTTATTTTTTAAGCTATTTGATATGAACTGATTTAATTTGTAGCTGTCAGTGTCAGTACAATAGTAACACGACTTTTAGTCACACAAATGCCACGACATATTAATATCCAAACAAGATATCGTATTTTACTATTTTTGGAAGATTATAACTCCTTACGAAAGGTAGTTCGTAATATCGTTTTTAGAATTAAAAAGAAATGGAGAGAGGAAGAAAACTTATGTAGAAAATAATGTTCAGGAGAGCGACCAATCATCACAGGGCAACAGAATGATGTTATTTAATATCTACTATTTAAGCAATAATCCATCCGAAATACTATTAAATGCTGTTGAAGAAATTTGCTTTTCTGCATTTATAAGCACAGCTTTTCGGCGAATAAAAACAGAGAAATAAAAAACTGAGGAAAGTAAAAATTATATGATGCAGTTTTCTCTTCAGTACGTATATATGGATCAACGAATGTGGAAGGGAGTTATATTTTCTGATGGGAAAGTCTTTCAATCTTATTACGACAGTCCTATTCGTATATATAGACCAGCAAACACCAGATACAATAAGAGATATACATTAAAGAAAGGTGGGCATTTCTCAGATCATGTGCGAGTCTGAATTAATTGCAGAGATCCTGATGTTTGCTCTGAAATTCGATTATACTTAATTGACGCTGTTTATACGTCAGAAAATATAATACTTCTCTCTAAACAGAACCGGATGAATTTATTTTCCAGTAAGACAATTCTCCCATTCACGCATCACGTAAAGCTGTGAATTACTTAAAACAAATAACATAAATACTTTGAGTTGGCCTAAAAACAGTTCAGATTTAAACCAAATTGAAAATGCATCGGGGCTATTAACTAGAGCATTATACAAACGAAATTTCAGGCTTCGAAATAAAAAACTATCAAATATCGTATAAGAGGCATGGTAACAAATTGATATTAGTTAATATGGAAATTTAGTAAATTCAATGCCAAAGGGTTAACTAGTGCTTTTGGGAACTGAACGATGGCCAAATATTGGTATATTATTTCTGTTTTAAATTGTATGTTTATTAAATATTTATGTAATGGTTGTGGTATGTTGTGTGATATTTCATAGAAAAACAAAACTTAATTCATTAGATTACTACCGTATTTTTATATTGTAAGGCATATTCTGAAATACATATTTCAATATTCAGTTACTATCCAACACAGCAAACTCCGCGTTATATGCAACTAATCTAAGTGTCTCGTTTTTTGTGATATGCAAGTGTCCCATACATATGTACATAGCATCGTATTGTATTAGCTTGTCGGAAAGGTCATGATGTATTTTTTCATAGGCCATTTGTTAACACAAGAAAAAGGATGAATTAATTATATATTGTTCGTTTTCTTCAGTCACCTTCTATCATTTTTCAATGAACATAATTCCTCGTTCATTACCGGTGAAAAACTTTACGTCACGTCACAGCATTATCTGAACTATGTAAGTAGTTCTGAAGAGAACGAAACAGGTGTAAGTCTGAAAGGGCAAGGTCCAGCGAGTCTGGTAAATGTGGTAGCATGTCCTACCAAATATTCAATACTAAGGGCAATCAAACTTGTGTGTGGTCTCGCGTTATCGTGATGAAAAATCATTCTTTGTTCTAATGCTGTTAGTACACTCTTGAATTAATTGTTTCGTTCCATGGTGGGAGCCCGAAAAACACAATACCTTTAACATCTCACCACACTGAGAGTACAACTTTCTTTACGTGAATGTCTGCTTTCGATGACATTCAAGGTGAATCTTCAGGTCAGGACCATAACCATTTTCGCACCATATTATTGTAAACAATCCACTTATAATCATAAGTTATTATTAGTCGCTTCAAAAAAGGATGATTTCCCTCACATTTAAAGAGCATGTCGCAAATGTTCATATGCGCCGGCAAGTCAAACTGTTAGCTTATAAGGAACCCAAATATAGAGCTTGCCGAAGTATTCTAGTTTTTTCATACAGTCAATGTTTCTGAAATCTCTCGTTATATGCTGTGGATTTGATTTGATCAATGCCTTAATTTTCAGTTGCATCATTAAGGTTCAAATTCTCAGTACTGTATTTCATAAATCATCTTTGGAATTGATATTATTGTATAGCATTGTTACTTTACTCAACTTTTCACAAGTTTGACGTACGTTATTCCTTGTTCAGAAGCAAAAGAATAAAAATATGAGAAAATGCACACTTTGGTCTTTCACTTTCAATTATTAATATAATTTTAAACACTCAACCAAATTGCTCGATTTTTTTCCAAAATTAAGTTAGAATTGTCAGTGTCATAGGGCATGGCATAAAGATAGATGCGAATGAATAGCACTTACGATGATGAACTAGCGCCTTTTGTTGCAAAAATGCAGAATGATTTTTCCAGCGAGTCTGGTCCACATTTAACGATAGTAATATAAACTCAAAACAAAAATTTCTTTTTTTAATCTACTATTTTAATGAAGAATTTAAAAATAATTTCTGATACCAAAACATCCAAAGAAACACAAACCAAGGAGTAGCGATTAAAGATTAAAAAAAATTATTTAATATACTTACAGAAATAATTTCATTAATTGTAGTTGCTAAAGAAAACGGCGCTGTTGGTCTAGCAACGCCTAGCCTGACAGGTGCTATTAGAGAATCGGCAGTTTCACATAATTCCTGTATTGCAAGCGTTACCAAAGAACGAAAAACTTTTCTGCATTTGCTAATTGGTTGATTATGACTACTAAATCTGTAAATAAAACAGCTTGTTAATTTATTAAAATATAATTTAAGAAGAATTAATACATACGTTCTTTTCTTTGACATTGGTGCAAGTTCAATATTAAAAATAACGAAAATCCTAACAACTGAACGAACAAATCTTCTCGCAACCAATGTTGCCATTTTCACATGTTCAAGGTCATTCTTCTTCATCTCTCTTACTAAGGTATCGACTAATATTTCTAAAGCTTCAACATAACATTTAACGATCAAACTATGGGTAAATTTGTCTAAAAGCGTTGTTCCGGTTTGATTTCCTATATAAGGTTGTTCATTCAATTGAGGATCCCTTTGTTCCTTGGTGCCCGTCAATATCATGCTTTGAACGGCTCTCCAATCAGTAAGAAGGTGTTCCAATGCTTTTCTACTGAACCTTGGCGGTTCTAAGTCGTGTTCTGGTACATCTACTTCGACTAAAAAATATTATCAACAAAAAATGTTGTTTTTAAATCGTTATACTAACCATCTGATGACGGTGTTTTATTTCGTGAATTTGCAGATGCTGTTCTAGGTCTGGCAGCTCTATATTGACGTTGTTCTTGATTTTGCCTGCCTACCGTTTGCGCCAAGAATAATAAGATATTTTCTCCTCTATAAAAGTAAACAGTAGCTTTAAATTACGTTATTAAATATGCAATGCTCTGTTCAAAAGTGACGCGCCGTTCATAATAAAGTAATACAAGGGTGATTTAAAAAGTAAATTAAAAAGAGCTCTCACGGACACTTTATTTTATAGACCAATATACCAATATATAGTAATAAGGCATTAATGCGCATTATATGTCAACAGAGTCGGTATATTTACCCAAACATTTGTTGCAACGGTACACGAAGGCATCAATGGATAGAAAACTTCTGCATCAAATCTTTGAAGTCATAACATGACCACTATATTAGTTGTCAATTGTCCAAGTGCTTTTTCAATGGTTTGAAAAGATGGAAATAAGTGTCTGTTCGGTGTAGTATGAGAAATGGATGTAGAAAGGCGGTAACGATACACATGCTCTTTAACTAAGTATTATCGTGCGTTGTCGTTCAACCATATAATTCCTGTTAAGAGTAGTGCAGGCCGAACTACTTTATTATATAAAAATTTCCCGGGTGAAGATAACAAGAAACAAGCTCTTGTTTTGAATTTCTTGAAGGGTGAGAACAATGTCACACAATGCACCTACATTTCATAACCTATAACAATATGATGCACAACGGCAGTCCCTCCTGTGGTGGATATGCTTAGTCCATAAAATCGTTGCTTATCTTGAATATCTGTCTTACTATTACCGAACTTAGTGTATTAAGTCAGTGTATTGAGTCCACACCTGTTTCCATAAGATGACATTAGTATCGTACACCTCAAGTTAATGATAAATTTTTGCCGTAAGGGGCCCTTTACACATAAAAGCCTGATCATACTATGCACTATGATGCTTGACCATGTATTCATTAGAGCACCCATCATACAACTGATATTGCCAAGGTTTGATGTAATAAAATTGTGAACCTCTGCTGTGGGCTGGCAGGAAAATAGAATAAGGAAAGGAATATGTCACTCATGAGAGTTCTTATTATCTCACCTTTTGAATCATCTTCATAAAAAAGTTGTATTGATTAAAAGTAAAAAAAACATCTATTAATGAAGTTACCCCATTTTAAACTATCTTTTAACAAATGTTAGTATCTACTAAATGTACAAACATATAAAAACTGTACGTATAAACAGATGCAGATATTTTTCGATATAGCTCTTTTGTAGGTCAGTTAAACATCAATTGTTAAACTGAAGGGTTTGGGAGCATTATTATAAATACACACTAAAAACAATTATTTTGAGTTTCTGATTTAAAAAAAAATACTAACCTTGCGTTTGGAAGTACAACTAAGTTAGTATCTCGCACTAGACGAATTAAAAGCTCATATCGAACTGACTGGTTTCCCATAACTAAGGCTTTACATTTACACTTCTCCCAGCAGTCACAATATGCCGTAGGTGATGTACGCTTAAGTTTACAATCGTGACCTTTATGACAAACTCGTGCACATTCTGTACAACAGCATAAGGATCCTGTTAGACCACATGTACGACATTCGAATATATCCTAAAAATTCACAATAGGCTTAATTTCACAATAGATAATTAGTGGAAATTCGATATATAAAAAAGTCTAATAGAAATAAAAATATCTGTTAACAATTTCGACAATCAAAACAGTATCGATTCTTTTCGTAACAGCTTAATATTTAGTAGCATACAAATTTCCTTAAGCTATTGCTAATTAATATAGCTTATTATTGCTGTATTTTAAGTTCGCCATTTTTAAATTGCTTTGGAAAATAATGGCTATAATTTCGTTTAGCTTTACAATTTCATTGTATTTACACAAAATTTCAGCAAAGTATCTACATTCTTTAAGTACATTAACACAATTTGAGTTCATTGTGCAAAATAAATTTGGTTAATAAAAGAAAATACGAAATAAATAAGGATCATGACGATAAATAGTAATATTTGTTGATACATAAGTATCATCCTTAAAACTTCTTTTGCGAAACATGCACGTATTTTTATAAAGCCTTATTTTTGTCAAACTTATGAATATCTGCTTTGTATTGACTAAATACTTGGACTTACACTACATGGTATTGAACTTTTTATTATATTTCTGTAAATATGAATACTTAAAGATTTAATTTTTGACTAAGAATGTGTAACAATCCCAATTCTTGGGAATAATAGTTCATAATATACCTAAAAATTGGAAATGTTAATTATACTGCTTGAAGTTTTGCTTTTTCAAACTGCATAAATTCGGTAAAATATCCTAATTTGTCTCAAATCCAAAAATTCTAGAATTCATAAAATATAATTATATATTTTCAATATTTATAGTATGTAACGGTATTAATATTAACAATAAACATCATCTAATGGCTAAACGCACATACAGGGCACAATAAGAGGCACATATATGAGAAGGGATACCACAAAAACCTTCCCGGACAGCAGTCGTCGGATTCGATTCTGAAACCCGGGCATAATAAGCTACAAACTTACCACTGTGTTATCAGTCGGCCAAGCCGATATGATTGATGTAACAGTCGACGATAAATTTAATGGCTGAGGCACTAATCGATGCTGAAAATTATACCAGTTTGTTGCATGCATATTGGTCTTAAAAATCCCATAAAACATAAAATAGACCCCTATTTTGGTAAAATTATTCATAGTAATAAACTTACATAAGCAACCTAAATCGCGAGTGTGGTTTGGTTGTACAACGTTTGTTAACTATAGCTGTCAAATTTGTATGGCCTTGGCAGATATAGATAGCATAGAAGTCATGGAAACAATACAGATGTAATACAAAATATGTAACACTAATTTTTTAAGTAATATTTGATTAGAAATTAATCACATACTAACATGATATTTAAAATAGTAATATATATAGCTGAGATCATAAAATAGGCATGCTAATAAAATATCGTTTCGTTAATCTAGTATGTTTTGGAAATAATATTCTACGAAATTTTACTGTGCCTGTTATTGGTTTAATTTTAAGTGATATTTCTAAGAAATTTTAATTAAATTAAATATATAATATACACGAGAATTGTTGTATTTTAGACCTGCTGTCACGACAATTGTAAAGTTCATTGCAGAAAGTAAAAAATACAGTTTAAGTGTAGCCACTTTCGTTTCGAGCGTTTCGTGAACAAATATTTTTAATACACAAACTAATTTAAAGTAAAATGATTTTGGTTTATATATTGCCGAATGTCTTGCTTCAACTACATAATTTGACGGAGGTGGTGTGACCATATAGGGCTGTATAACACAATTACAAATTTTGAAGCTTTTATGAATTTTTTTCAAGATGTTAAAAAAAATATTACATCCTCCTCCTACCTTCGTAACAATCAGGTTAACTGCGTAGATTGGCCGCGTCAGTCACCGAACCTATCGCCAATAGATAACTTATGGCATATTTTTAAAGGAAAAAATACAGAACGAGCGCTACACCACAAAAGATGCTTTTTTAAAAAAAAGTATTTTTATATATGTTCATACAAAACTTATGACTTTAATGCCTAGGAGAATTAATGCAGTGATTCGTGCCAAAAAACGCAGCATTAAACCATTTTTCTGAATAAAGCAACATTATTAACATCTACATGGGTTTTATTTTCGATTTTATTGCATCATTTTATAGCAAGACTAAAAAATCTGCCCTACTTATCTGTTACGGCCGTATTTTATTGCCATTTACAATTTCTAACAGCTATACACTTTTCGTGAAAATTATTATTAATTTTGTAGAAACAAAGTTTTTGCTTTTATGTTTTGTTTTAATTTTAATTCAATTTTTCAATACTTCATTTATCTAATTCCATAGAGAGGATACGATACTTATAATACAAGAATAACAATGAACTGAAGGACTAAAAAACCGTTACATAATGTACATACATATTTTACAAATTTTGTGTCGCTTTCATTTCTCCCAAAATTCATATTTGATACCTGTTCATTGTTTACCCTGTCAATCAAACATTTTATTTTACCAGCTGTACTTTAACTACTAAAATGAAAATGGTTTCTAAAATAACACAGGATGACGCCCTTTACATATATTTCCATTTCCTAATTAAAATTTAATTAGGCTTAGTACATTCTATACAGATTGTAGTACATACCTGATTAATATGTTCAGCACCTGTCCATGTGAAACTACATGTATCATTACAACACAAAACATGTAAAGGTGAATGATCTGGATTTGAACCTTTTGGAAAAATCATTTCTTCCTGCTCCGCAGTTGAACTAAGTTGCGTTATTCTCTCAAATAACTCCAGAGCGGCAGGATAACATCTTGAAGATACTGCCAACATAAATGGTGTTTGGCCCTGTGCATCTTTGGCACGTAACATCTCTATTAAGTATGGCGCTAATGCGCTTGATTCGTATAGTAAGGCGTGTAAAATTTGCATTGCATTAGTTCTACGTTCGGTGGGATCTATTATAAGATTTCCATTCACAGCCGAAATATTATTTGCATTTGTCTTATTCGCAGCACTGCTTCCAAGACCCATCAAACTATCTTCATCACCTGACGTTGCATCAAAAGATTCTGGAGGCCAAGTATGTGTTGGAATTGGTTCTTCTTGGACAAAGGGGTGTTGATCACTATTGGAATTGTTCATTTCTCTATCAGTACGTACAGCTCTGCGCATCATTTCTCTTAAAGATACGGAACGAGGCCCTACAGCATTAGTTATGACATTAATGCATTCCAAACCAGCATTAGAATTAGATGACGGAACTGAATTCGTTTCCCCATCTGTCTCCTTATTTGAAGTAGGAGTGCACATATTAACGACGGCATGGAATATATTTCTATTGCCATCACATCTTTCATCTAAAATATTTAATATCACTGACGGATTCGTTTTTGCGTCTACTTCTAACTGTGCAAGAACTTGACGAGCGCCTTCTACATCACATCTCAAAACTTTAGGCATTAGTAACTGCTGCTCTAAGGCGAAAACAATGATCGCAACTTGATTTTTTAAATTTGGGGCAGTGCCTGATAAAACTAAAGTACCTGCCCCTACGGAACGGACTGGTGGTAAATCTAAAGTTTGTGGGTCTCGAATGGCATCCGCACAGTCTTTTGCAAGTGGATATATTGTACTGTTGCCATCCCGTAGAATTAATATCGTTTCACTGCTCTGTAATAGTAAAATATTAGAAATATTTCTACATAATTTTGGGATATTATCTAATGTATTTTTAAATCAAGGTTCACAATCAATGCGTAGTTTAAATGGTACGAAAATAGAATGTTCATATTTGAAATTACGTAGACAATCAATAAGTACCGATTTAGATATAATACAATTTTCAAATTTTGCCGTGTATTACAATTAGCACTGTTTATGCTGTCAACTTCATCTTACAATATGAACGACTGAACAACGAAATGTTGATTGTATTATTAAAAAGCAAAAACATAATTTCTTGTTTTTGTATACGAAGTATATTATTATATTTGACAATTAAGAAGCTAGGTATTTATAGAGAATTGATTTTAAAATACACCTGGGAACACAATTATTAGACACCGCTATGATTTCTTAGTATTACAGTATTAATATAACAATGGTTTTTATCTCACAGTTTCTAGAAGCATGGAAGAAATTTGAAGGATGATCGGGAATTTTTCTCGAATAAGTCATTTGCTGGATGTGGCGATGGTCTCCGCCAGGAATACTAGTCTAGACGGACGTTGAAGCATATAATAAATTATTAGGTTGTCAGAAAAATCATGACGCATTTTCGCAACAGTTAGTGCTCATTCATTTTTGTGTCATTCGCATCTATCTTTATACTATGCCATTTTGCGGTTCTAACTTCGTTTGGAAAAAAATTGAGTGGTTAAAAATCGAAAATAGATGACCAAAGTGTGGATTTTAGTCATATTTGACCCTTTTACTTCCATAAAGCGAAGAAAGTGCGTCAACGTAATTTAAGTGCTCTAGAAGAACGTCAAAGATGATTTACGAAATTTCATATGGGTGAATGTAATCTTAAGCGTGCACCTGTCAAGGAAAACTACTGAGGTTGATGACAATAAATTATAGACGTTGATTGAATCAAGCCCATGACACACAATATGAGGAGTTGCAGAAACGTTAAATATTTGTCATTCGAGCATTCTCGACCATATAAAAAAGCTAGAATTTCTCAGCAGGTTCGATATTTGAATTCCCCATAAGTTCAAAGAGGTTCACTTGGCGCGTATAAACGATACGCTCTTTAAATGTGAGGGGACGATCCTTTCTTGAAGCAACTGATAAATGAGAAATATATTTAATGCGAAAATGATCTTGCTCCTGACCTGAAAATTCGCCTCAAATGTTATCGAAAGTACATTCATCCAAAGGGAATTTATGCCCTCAGTGTGGCGGGATTTTAAAGGTGTCACTTCAATTGAGGATGTGTTTGAGCATCTTGAAAATTGTTCGCGGATGAAAAGGGATCCTTTTATGAACAAGAAATTATGAAGCTTATCGAAAGGTGAAACGCGCAATATACATATAATTGATTGATCTTTTTTATATTGGTAAATGACAAATTTATTTATTTACTTTACTTATGGCAAGTACATATCACGATAGTCGTAGAAAAAGGTGTAAAAAATATTATATTAAATCAGGACAGACACCATATAAATTTAGAACAGTAAAAAATCATAGTCTTGGAAACAATGTCCATAGTCTGGTTGAGATCAGAATTCACTCTATTCATATATGAGTTGCTTGGTCAAATGGGGACGCAGTATTCTGCCGTCGAATATACGAGATTTAGTGCAGAGGTGAACACTAGAACAGCTGATCGTGCTCAGGTTGTCGATAAATGTTAGAAAACTGTGAGCAAAACATAGTCTTGAGAAAATAAAACCCGGGTTTTAAAATGTCCAAATCTAAATCTCTTTACTATAAATTACATTTATAGTAAAAAGTAGATGAACATAAATGCAATTCAAAACAAGAATTCAAAGAAATTTTAAATATATGCAAAATATTCAAAAGAAACAGTTTCGAATTTGTCTAAATACATCGACATCACATGTTTTATTTTTCCAATATTCATATTTCATAGAACTCAAAATTTTAGGGGTGCCTAATAATTATGTACAATCGTAACCACAAAAAGGTTTACAATCTAAATTTCAATTTTTGCTCGATGCATATACAATTAACATCAATATCTATTATGTGGCAATTTCACTTGCTCTGGAAATGTAGAACTAAAGGGTCAGTAACTAGTGAAGTCTGTGATCAAAATTATTATTACTTTTTCTAATAGCAATCTTCTTCACTTTAAAAAAAAAGAAGAGAATAATTGTACTTTTCCACAACACAAACATTACAAATTCATTAATTAAAAGCATTTAATATTTTTAGAATAAGAAAATGTATAAGATGATATCTATAAAACACATGTTTACCATAAATAAAATAATTTGTTTTATATAAATGTTATTTATAATTAAAACTAACGATCACAAAAATGCACTATTCACTATTATCAAAATAAATTGGAAATATTGCATTACCAAACTGCTATACTATTAATTACTAAGGCAGAAAAACTCACGTGCCTTAATGATCAATATCGTGTTCCTGTTAAATGTATAAATCGATAATACTTACCTCCGCAGCACAAGTTAGATTAATGTAATTCGGATATAAACCCATAAATGACGCTTCACTCGGAAAAGGATTATCTACTTCTACACGTCCGCTACAAATATTATATACAACGTAACTTAATTTTGAGCCAGACATTACGATTGCGTGAATTCCTTGAGCGTCCACTGCAATTGTTAAAATTTGACCGGCCGTTTCCGATATTTGAATTTTTCTAGGTGTTTTTTGGAAACAATCAGGAGCTCTAAAAGTAGCCGTTGATTTTAAAACCTGAAAATAAATATGTAACAAATACATAATAAATTAATGAAAAGAATGCAATTTTAAATAAACTAACTCGCAATCAAAAATCAATAGATAAATGTAAAAACTTTATATATTATAATCAACTTGTGTCACAAAATATATATGTTGGTAAATGGAGACAGAACAAAAAATCCAAAGAACAGACCTGTAAATCATCTTTTTTCATTAATCGACAATCTTGAAGTATATCATCTACGTCTTTATTGTCTCTATCACGGGCATGTGAAGAAGGAAACCTAACAGCAGCGTAAGCGCCATCTACTTTTAATACTCTGCCGACAGGAACAGTACGAGTATCTTCAAGAAAAATAACATCTCTAAGCTGCCATGCTTCTTCGTCTTTCCTTTGTTCCATTCCTTGATCAGTCCCAGACACCGTCATACGTTTTTGACGTTCTGTAATGAACAATATAAATTTTAATTCGACATTTCAAATTATATAAACATATAAACATTTTCAAAAACAAATTACATAAATCTTCAATAATCAGCAGAAAGTTAATTGTATAAAAATGAATGTATGTTTTTGTATTTAGTATTCGCGTAATGATACAAATCGTGCACGCATTTAAATTAACCTTTAGTAAATATATATTTTCTTTATTAAAGTAAAACATGGCGAGAATTTGTGTTTCCTGTAAATAAATACACTGCAGTGTGAAGTAATTCTAAGGAAAGATGTTTCCCTCCAAACTGTAGTGACAATTGCTGAAATATAAATTAATAATCCAACACCAGTACTTTATGATGGTAATGAATACAAAATTATAAGATATCAGCTCGCAAGTTGCTAAAACTGAAAAAGTAATTGTCAAATATTTGTGCAATCTTTTATTCTAACCACATTTTTATTTTTAGCTTTTTGTAATCTATTACTATTATTTTCTAAACATTCGAATAACTTTAATTTGTATAAAAAACGGTC
Source organism: Dermolepida albohirtum (assembly GCA_031893035.1). Classification (NCBI taxonomy): domain Eukaryota; kingdom Metazoa; phylum Arthropoda; class Insecta; order Coleoptera; family Scarabaeidae; genus Dermolepida; species Dermolepida albohirtum. Next base: position 32,735 of record JAVIWB010004829.1, on the reverse strand, counting down.
AACAAGCAATTAAACATTTTTTTATGAGTTTAAGTTGGATTATGGTACGGATGCTACTGCTCGTATTATCAACTTTCTTTGGAGATGTGACAACTAATTAATAAATAATATAAAGATAGCTTCAAAAATTTTGATTTGAGGTCATTTTCATGGAAAAAACATCCATTCTTGTAAATAATTAACGAGAAAGAATTGTCTTTCACTATTGCTCTAAGACAGTGATTTGCGGCCTCATTAGGATGAAAGAATACCGTGATTTTTACAATCTTAACAGTTACTACTCTCACTTTACTGTAATGAACATCTAAAAGCAGGCATCACAATGCATAATCAGAAAATTATAGTGATGATATTGTGGACAACGACAGGCCTTATCACTTCTTATTTTTTTAAATTTATCAGACAATTAATGCTTGGTCATATTGTAGCAAAACGGAAGGAATATCACAGTCTCCACATTCCTTGATATGTCATTAAAAGATTATTACTTGTTTTGCAATTTAAACATTATATATGGAGCAAAATATTTAATAGTATAAATGGTGGAAAACACCTTCGCATCCTTCAAAGGCTAAGAAGCCTACTTTGAGAAATATATTTATTTCTTCAACTAGGATTATGTTCGCACAAGACCATCCATCAATAGTGCTTATTTTGATGAATAAATTAATTTTTCGATATTTCTCAATGAAATAAAGGTGAAAAATATGTTATACTGAATCTTAAACGATCAGCTAAATATGCAAATTGCTGACCAATTCAGTAAAGCAGACTAAATTGTCCCCCAAAAAAATAAATACAAGAATTACTTAGTCAATAATTAACAAAAAAATAAAAAATTTCTAAAAGCTTTTCAATATATCCTAGTAAAAATTATATTTTTATACATATACTTTATACTATCATTTCCCGCTTTCTTAGAATTTTTGAAAAGATACGAGAACAAATATGATGGATTTATAAATATTCTAAGTGATTTTCTAGAAACTTTTAAAAATGATTTATTTTTTTTTGATTATAATAATTTATACGTTTGCATTATAAATATGTTATCAATCATTCTTTTCATATTTACTAAATAAATACGCTTAAATTTTTTTCTAATGTAAATGTTATAATTAATTTTTGTATTGTGTACAAAAACATAGTAAAACAAAAATTTAATTATATTGCTGTAGCTCAAATTGCTGACCAATTTTAAGCAACAATCTCAAAATTGGTGGATGAAAGAGCTTAAATATACGACAAATATGAAGGGATACTAAGATTTTATTACTGCAAAACATTCACTAGTATTTTAAAGACTTACTATGACTATTTGTAATACTTCCGGTATCACTGCAAGTACTAGACGCTGGCGAAGGTGGTGGAGGCATATCTAATCTATCTGCAGTCTCCTTATTTGTATTTTTATTTGACGAAGAACCTAGCAAAAATATGAAATGTGCTTAATATAGAATAAAAATGATATATAAAAAAAATTAATTTTCTTTTAGAAAATTCCAATTCAGAGGAGTTTACAGATCGATATTACTAGAAAATGAAATGTACAATGCAAACGCATATACTCTACTGTACAAAAGTAATTAACACCATACGAAATTCCATATATTTTATAACAGAAATATTCTTATGTAAACTGTAAAATATAATTACGAATAGAATATCAGTTGCGGCTTATTTAAAGAACAAATACAGGTATCTAACATCTGGAATATCATTAACCAAGGGTTCAAGACTTCGCTCATGCACTTAGAACAAGCAACATGCAGAGGAAGATATCCTTTGAAATTTCATTGCCGATATTACTTAAGTGAAAATGGAAACTTTATCCCCTTAGCTTATATCTAGTGATCTAATGCATTGGTCTAAACTTTTTATAAGAAATATAATGAATCCAGTGAAGTACGAGATAAATTAAAATTGGGACAAACTAAAAAACTTAAACTACCAGATGAACACTTTAAGTCATATTCTTAGAAAATAGTAAAGGAGGCTGATAGGTAACTAGAGTAGCATCTGGAACAGGCAACAAGATCAATTCATGCTTTTAAAAAAACTTTATTAAGACTATGTAACAGAGCCAAAATGTTAAAATGTGTTCAGTAGCACAAAATATGGTCAGACAATGAATGGCTTCAAGTGCTATTGACTGACAAGCCAAAGTGTCAATTATTTACTGCCAATAGATGTTAATATGTTAGAGCACAAACAGGAGACTTTCTTCTAGAGTCATTATTCCAGACTACCTTAAAGTTTGAAGGTAACAATCTGATTGCTAATTTGGCGGTGTATTTTTGTGGATGGTGTTGTTGGTATTTGAAGTTTGCAAAGTCGATGCCAATCTATAGATGCTCTCAAGCATAAATAACCTTTTGCAAACCTTAAAGATAATGTAAAAAATTGACAGGAAGCTAACGACGAAACATAAAAGAATATTTGAAGAAAATATCCCATTTGGACATCTTGTACACAAAGATTCTATACTATAGCAAAACCATGATTCCAAATTTGTTAAGATAGTAAAAAATGCCTTAATCCAACAAGAGAAAAACTGAGTATTAAGAACAACCATATAAACGCCACAAAAATCAGACCTCCGTATTATCTTGAATAAAGAAAATGTGAGAATTCCAAAGAATGTAAATGTGTAAAGCTCCTTATCACACATAATATTAAAAAATGAAGAATAATAAATTAAGCGAGATTAGTAATATATATATTATATAAATTATTTATATATGTAATATTTGTATATTTTATTGGAATATTTGTACGGTGCTAGTTTCTTTTATACAATAGTATACACATGAAATTACTCTAAATCAAATCAGTACTCCTTGAAGTAGTAGTAAACCCACGAAAAATTCACATAAAATGTGTCATTGCCAAAAATATATAACTTCGAAATTTTATTTAAAGTATGCTCCTATATTGAAAATAAAATGTGGTTAAAATTCAAATGGAAACAAAAAAGTTTGCTAGATAACACTTCCACGCACAATTAAATAGTATACATTTACGTGCAAACATACAGTGAATACCAAATACTTGCCATATGTTTTTAATAATAAATGAAAAATCAATTCCTTATTAGAAAATTTTAAATAAGGGTACGCTAATACTCTAAAAAACTTATATTAATACTTAAATTTGATTATGCTTTTACGGTCTTTCATTTTTCATGTCTTGTTTTAAATTGTTTTAATTAAACACTAAAGCAAAAATTTCTCTTATATAACAAATAAAATTAAATCTTTGTAAAAAAAAATTCTAAATGTGGAGAATTCAGTTATCATGATATAATTATTTCTATGTTTTCACTATACATATATTTTGATTTGTATATGCTTTCATTATTAATTAATCTTGAATTGTTTTTTTTTCATACAAAAATCGAACAAATGTAACTATGAGCAGAAAATGTATTCATATACACTCTAAATCTAGAAAAAAACTATATGCAGAAAATACATCAAATTAATGTATATTTGATTAAACAAAAATTTTTGAGAAAATTTTCTCTAATTTTGACAAAAAAATATTATCATTCTATCCTCATCAATTAGTCTTACTCATTTATGAAAAGTATTTGCAACGACAAATCACCAAAGTTTACCGATGCATCATAGTATTCATATTAATCAGTAATAACATACAAGATCAGGATTTGCTTTAATATAATGTATAGATACATAAATATGAAGTATGTATTTTCAGGCTTACCAACACTTAACTATAGAACAGATATATGGAAATGCCTTCGGTAATCAACATAAATACAAGATAATTGACTGTTAGACAATTTCAAAATGATATAAGAAGAATATAGAATATTAATTAATAAAATATTCAATGTTTTTAATTGCAATCTATTTAAGATAGCTATAATAGTATATAGTATAACTAATAATCATCATGAGCAATTTATTAAATTGATTATAGGTGTATGTAAATATAAGATTCCATCGTATTACTAGATTGCAAAACAACTAAAACATAAGGAAAATTATACTAAATTAGCATTATATAAAAACCATAGTTTATTAAAAACAGTTTTATTTACATGGTACACATGTAGAAGTCATTAGAATGATTTTTGTTAGAGAATGTACAACGGTACTGCTTCATGTAGCATATGAAAGTTTTCAGACTCAAATATATTGCAGTAATTTTATATAGAATTGCAATTAAGCACTTGTGAAAAATTCATTAATAACATTAGCCGATTCTAATAATAATATTCATGTTTTAATGTTTAATACAGATACTAGAGTGTAAAGTGGATTACATAAATATCCTGGTTGTGAAAAACTAAAGCTTTATTTTAGCACGTAGTTTGAATTAAATATTTTATTAATACTAATTCTATATGCGCGTATTTAATAACTTAATTTACATTTTTCATTAAATTTTGTAGTGTAGTTCATGTCAGTATATTCTAAATAAATTAGAAATTTTATCACGGAAATTTGAATTGAAATCTTACGCGATAAATTACAAATGGGAAAGTCATGCACAGTGTTTATTTCTCCAAAATTGAAAACATATTTCGATCCTATTTGGGTCAGAAGTCATTCCAGATGCTAGTCCACACATGTGTTCTAAGCACTTAACTGTCAGAAATTTGTCATTGTCAAATTTTAACGTCACATGCGCTTATTTTTGAGTTTTCGTCGTTTTAGGTTATTTTTAAAGTTATATAACAATGTTGAATTTGATGGAGCCTGTGGTTGATTAACTTACATACGAAACAATTAATCTCACACACGATCCGTACCGTTGAAAGCCAAGACGCACACTGTGTGTGCGTCTTGGGTATTTATTGCCGTAGTTCTCCAGGTGCAACACTGCTTAATTAGTTGCTGATGATGATAACTTAGTTGTCGAAATACGTATACAGAATTACGAAAGTTAATGTGGAAAGGGGTTATATATTAACCTTAGTGATTATATAATATTTTTTTCTTCAATAGTAGGAAGATCTTTCAAGAAATTTTTATTCTGCATACAAAGAAGACAATTCAAAAATAGTTTGGCTTAAACAAATTCAACAACAATATTTACTACAGAACTGCATGGGCTTTTAAAGTAATAAATCTTATAAGATAATATGGACGAATCAAACAAATGAGTATTGAACATTCCAAGATGTACATTTTGTTTTTTTCTATACCAAATTTATTACTGGAATTAATTTCTTAAAACATATTGTAATAAATGCACTTCAGAAATACAGTATAAGAAAAAAATTTAAGAAATTAAGAACAAATGAAAGTAAAGCTTACAATTAATAACATTTTTCATACTAAATTTAATTTTCGAATTAGTTTCTTAAACATGATGTATTAAATGCTTGAAAACACTGCAGAAAAACAAAAGATAAAATTTAAAAAATTAGGAATAAATGAAAGTAAAGCTTACAATCAATACCATTTAAATTCTGAATTACAAAAAAGGTAATGAGGCTCTGTTATCTTTTTCTGTAATGAAGAAAAATAACATTAAATTTTTATGAGCCCAAAAAACTTGTGAACAAAATAAAAACTTTTTATTACATATTTTTGGAATCAAGTTACATATATAAGCAACATTGTTACAAACCACATTTCTTACTCCTGAAGTATTATAGCAATTATTTACAAAAATACATCATACACAGTCTTTTAGTAGATTCAATTGAAATTTAGTGTTTGTTTCATAGAAAACTAAATCATTCCAATTGCATTACAAATAAGAAAGTTTATGATTCTATCGTCATATATATGTTTGTATCTACAGTATTGTTCAAATTAATGGAATCATGACTATTTTTTTAGTTTTCTGCATGTGGCAACATTGTTAGATCAGTTCTTACAGTAGTTTTATGTCAAAAAAACATAACCTATATCACTGGGAACACATTACACAGTTATTCAGTGCGTTTTAGAGAGTTTGTTCACATATACTCTTTCAAAGTTCAAAATTTGATTTATATTGTGCTTTTACCGGTTGTTCGCGATATAGATATCACGCCCAGAAAACGTGAGAAGATTGTGACATTCTGTGAGCACACTTCAATGACACAGACAGATATTGTTCAGGTATGTGGTGTTAGTCAAAGAGCAGTAAGTAAGATCCTAAAGCAAAAAAAGAATACCGGAATAGTTGAAGTGAAACAAGCGGGAAAATGTGGGAGAAAGAGGAAGATGACACCCCGGGATGTCACTTTTTTGGTCAGAAATAGCAATCTGAACCCAAGAAAAACTAGTTTTGAACTACGAAAAGACTTAGCCGACGCTGGAGTGAAAGTGCATGACTCGACAGTTCGTAGTAGACTTTTAGAGTCTGGAAAAAAAAACCCATTCGACCACAGAAGAAGCAACTCCTCACTCAACGAATGATGAAGAAGAGGCTTATTTGGGCCAAGAAATATGCCGGATGGAATGAGGAAGACTGGAGAAATGTGTTGTTCTCAGACGAGTCCCATTTTTTGGTGCGGGGGCAGCAATCAAAATTCGTGAAAAAAGTGGAGATGAAAAACTCACTGCAGCTCATATCGATCAGACTGTCGAACATCCTGGAAAGAAGATGTTTTGGGGATGTTTTTCGTACATGGGGACTGGATCGCTGGTGCCTATAGAAGGCATGATGAACAGCCAGAAATGTAAAGAGCTACTGGAAGAGCCAAACAGAGATACAATTTTCCAACAGGACTCAGCTTCATGCTACAAATTGAAGGTTATGGTGTCAAATATTTCAAGGAAAGAGGAATAACTCTCCTCGACTGGCCTGGCAATTCTCCAGACTTAAACCCAATTGAAAATCTGTGGGCCATTTGTAAGGCTAGGTTACATAAAATGGACTGTACAGCGAAGACAAAATTGATAGAAGTAGTAATTCAGGTGTGGTTTCGGGATGAGAAAATAAAGGAAAACTGTCAAAAAATTAATAGATTCCATGCTGAACAGAGTTCAGGCTGTCATCGCAGCCAAAGGAGGGCATATTTCTTATTAAATTACTAGTAATTTATAATTTTATACCATCTCATCGTGATTATATGACAAATAAACGGCTTTCTTAGTTATATTGTGTTTGATTCCATTAATTTGCACAATACTGTAATATTTTCATCATACAGATATAAATATCTATTTAGCAGTTTCAATATAATAAATTATGTTCAGTCTAAACACCAATTCTGAGAATGTTCAATAGGTTATTTATGATTAATAACAAACTGAACAAGCTTTAATTTTGCAGTACTAATTTTAATCATATTTTGATTTGATCATGATGCGTCGGTAAATATTAGTCAATTGTCTTTCAATAAAATTTACCAAAATCATTGCTCTATTGTTTAATATAAAATATTTTTGCATAATTTAAAAAAACCTTTAATCGTATACAGTCAGATTTCCAAGTATCTATTTTTGCAATCTCAAAAAAAAAAATAGATGTTAACCATACATAATATATAAGACAAAAAAATGAAATTGACATCTTTTATGGGAATTATTAAAAACAAGACATTTTCCGAAAATACTGGTGCAGTTGCTTCTAGTAGGAGATGGATATAAAATTTATCTTCGATTAATAATAGTGTCAAGACAACATATAACTTACTTAGACCGCTAGTACCTGGTCCAACAGAGTCTCGCATCCTATCGGAATTTGTTGATTGCGTTGTTACTATTTTAAAGTTGCACGTATCACTTAATGACCAAGCTGCGTTTTGTAACTGTCCAACTTTTGGAACACCGGCAACAACCGTGAAGCCCAACGCACCTGGTTGATACATGGGGCTGCTCTTCATACACACCTGAGCACCACTAACTAAATCTGATTGATTACCACGTTGTTTTCTAAATTTCGCCCTATATTTTTCCCAAAGACGTTTACGCTGCGGAAATGGCAAAACTCCCCTACAAAATAACAATTAATAATCACGAACTTGTGGGATGGAATAATATAAATTCTAACAATTTTATTTTATTAGAAGAAATATTATTATTTTTAAGAAAAATATAAATACTAAAGAACAGTATAATTTCAAAAAAAAAACTATTTTCTTCTGCTTCTGTTTTGTCTATTACTTACCACCAATACAAAGCTCCACTTTCCAATCTAGCCACAGTATAAAGAGGACATGTGTATAAGGCAGTGATTTTGTCCGTTTGAAATTCCGTATAAGCTTGTGCGGCATTCTCCAACTTTGAGGAGGCTGCTATCAACATATCATCGACAAAAGTTGCAACTTTTCCTGATTCCGTGGCTACAGAGCATCGAGTGGAACAGGCTGATAAATGCAGTATTTTCTCACCAGACAAACCTAACGACGTCGTCTTTGGGTGATGAATATTCGCATTCTGTAATACATCAAGAAAATTTTGTTGTATTCAAGAACAAGGACATTCATTATATTATGTAAACGTGAAGTGAATCAGAAAGACTAATCAAAGTTATCACTGCATATCAAGGGTTAGCATTTTTCATCATTTGAATATTATATTTATCATGGGAAGTAAGAGAAATACACACATCTGTATGCTTGTATGGTTCGGGATCATTCCAGCGCCATTGATATAATTGTCCGTTAGAAGATAAAGCTACTAATTCAGTGTATAGTGAAGCAATTTGAGTAAATCGTCCCGCCGAATCCGGCCAGTATTCTAATTCGTCTGAAATCCACAAGGGGCTAGCTCCATCTTTTTTCTTATTATCTGAAATCAATATTATACAAATATTATGTATGACAATATTTGGCAATTTATTTTGTTTACAATGTCTTACATTGTTTAGACCGTATTTTAATAAATACATTCAAGTTTTCCAGTAAATAAGAAATTTACTTTTTAATCACTATCATCGTATTCACTATCATCGTATTCACGCAGTCAGCAAAATAAGCTATGAAAAATGTACCTTCGCAAATGTTACAATTTGTTGTTATGATAAATATGCAGTTTAGTATATATACTTATATAAGAGGTGTGACAGAAATGTAAGGTGACTAACGGTACTGAGAGTGATCTGGCAACATTGCGACAGCGTAATACATTAAGTTGTGTTTTTGTAATGCATTTACAGAAAATTTAGAATAACGATGTGCCATTAAGTCTTGTGTTAAGCTTGGTGAAAACTAAGGAAAATGTGAGACAATTCAGGGCTCTTGTGACGTTAGATTGTCAACCGGCGAATGATGGGCGATAAGTTACAATAGAATCGGTTTCCTCTCCATCAGATTTTGATTCAAAATTTGGCACTGAGAAAAAAGTCTGAAAAAAAAACTCACGATTGTACAGAAAAATAATCGGATGAATGTGTCTTGATCTCAACGGACTTGAAAATGACGCGGTTTCTTCAGCCGTGTGATATATTTATTGAAATGGGAAAAAATCCCACATTTCAGATTGCGCAAAACCACCGTTCATATTTGCACATCGGTATACTTTGTATATACAACATAATATATATATTATGTTGTAATTACACATAAAACAATAAAAATAAAAGAACTATTCAATTAAACATTTAAAGTTTGTTTCTTAACATATATACAAGGTAAATTCAAAACACCAAAACCAAATATAATATTATACATAATTTCGTTTTAACTACTCCAATAAATTATAAATAGATTTTACGCTTAAAAGAAACGTTGCAGGTTGAAAGTGAAGAATTTATTAAAATACAGTCTTATAGGCATTATGTTACTCATTTTATCTTTATAAATCTATACAAATACATCTATTTTTTGCTATATTTCAAGTAGCAGCCATTCTAACTTATGTCGGTAACAATAAGACGCAATTTATTTTCACTGTAATAAATAATAATATGTGCATAGAAATGTGGTTACGCCAGAAAGTATTGTATTACTTACTCTTGGTATAATATAATAATAATGTATTTATTACGTACACTCTATTGTTAATGATAAAATGTACGAGATATTAAGATTACAACTTTGTCACTGTATGTAGGACATGAGATGGTATGAATATCAGTAAAGATATTTTTTAGAATTAACAATGTAATATTTAAACTAAAAGGTATTTCATCCTTAAAATTGGCAAAACTATGTGGAACATGCAAAAAAATTAATGCTTTCTGCAAACTTTAGATCATGTTAAAAATTTCTCATTCCCAAGAAATATGGAGTAACAATAAAGTACAAGATGATTTAATACATGACGTTGGATGGAAATACAAGTTTAACTTCTCTGTATTAAGTGATCTGCTCAGTTTGTGTGAAAAAAAAGGATAAAAACTTGATTATAATTTATCAAATATTAATAGCAAGATATGGCGATATCAACAAAATTGCACAGTAAATAACATTACAAAATATTGTATTAAAATACACTACACTAAAACTAAACAGTAAAACTAACAACTAAAACATACCAGAATCTTTGTCAAATGCACTATCTCTTAAAGCCGTCTCCAACCATCTTCTGGGGCCGAAATATTGTCGATCTCGCCATCTAGAGAAACTGTCTCGATCACGATCTCTGTCCATGCTGGAATTATTGCAGGGTGGGGCATCTCGGTCAGTTAATCGACTTCGACTGCTGCTACCACGACTGTTTAAGAAGCTAGTTTGAGCAAAGCCAAACAGCCAAACCAGTTAATTAAAAAAATAGTAAAAAAAGCAGGTAACTAACGAAAACTGTCGCGGATATTAAGTATTCAAATTTAAAACAAAAAAAATGTATTTTAAGAGATACAATTGTCCCTTTAAAAAGTTTCCACGAATTCTACTTTTAGTACTAACCCATACCTTCACGTCACTCAAGAACCTTATGCCAATTACAAGGAGCATTAGTAGGCCGTAAGTTATTACTGCGTTAAAAAAGAAGGAAAACTACAGGAAACCTTCCCGGGAACAGATTCGAATTGAACCCGAGACCCCTATGTGATAAGTTGGAACTTACCACTGAGCTATTAGCTAGTTAGTTTTATTGCTTTTAAGAAAAAATGGTAAGTTACAGTTTGCTCTAATTTTTAGAATAAATACAAACTTTGATATTTATCTACTTTGAGAGTATTTCAAATTTCACAAACCCTATAAGTATATCAATTTCATGACTACTGTCTATACTATAATCTTATCATTGTATTCATCTCTCATCACTGCAGTAATCATTAATTGATCCATTATGATACTGCCTTGTCTATCTGGATCTTATTAATAAAATTATCTATAGTATATCTTAGTCATCTCGCAAGTTTTCTCTTTAGTTGAATAATGACTACAGTTTCTGCAACTTATTCTGATAATGTGGCCTTGTTTTGCAACATTTTTTAAAATTCCAATTTTACATGAATAAAACAGAAAGAAAAGTACTTCTGCTACCAATGCTATAACAATAGTAGTTTATTAAAACATAGTCAATTTTTAATTATTGCATTGAGAATTAATCACTTCTGACAAGTTTTTTTTTAGGTCTATATTTTCCACAACATAGGACACTTAAAAATCATGTCAGACTCAAATTAGACAAATTGGAAATTAATTTACACTATTATAAGACAAAGATTTTCTTATGAATTGGAATTATAATCACCAACTACCTTATTGTAGCGAGTTCGTTGTTAAAATGATTTATAGAAAATATGCAATATGTAAATAAATTAATAACTTAGTTTAGTGCAAATTGTTATCTACTATATTTTCAGTTAAATACAGCACAGAGACAAAACATTTCATTTAGTTATGAGGGTGGATCCCTTTGGCCCCTGACCTCCTCACAATAAGAAATCTGCAAATATTTTACTTTTATTTTTCTACATAGACTTCATTAAGGTTAACACATTTTTCACATCGATTTTCTAGCATTTCTAATGCTTCCCGACAAAAAATTGTCCACCCTCTGCAAACCCCCGATTTACCACAAATATCACATCATTATTTGATGGAAATCGTTTACCACGCAACTGTTCTTAAAGTTTTGGAAACGGTAACCACTGGCGACCAAATATGGCGGATGTTCAACTACTTCTAAGCCATCCTTATCTATTGTAGCTATTGCAAAAGCGGACCTGTGACTGAGTGCGTTATTCTGATGCAAGAGAACACCTATACAGAACTTTTTCTTTTATCGCGTCACGTAATTTGGGAATTAAGTTGACATAATAAGCACCTATAATTGTCGCCTCCTTCTGCAGAAAATCTACTAAAATTACGCCTTCATCATCCCGAAATACGGATAGCATGACCTTCCCTGCTAAATGTTGCACCTAGAATTTTCTCAACGGTGGTGAAGAACCTCGATGTGTTCACTTCTTAAACTCTGTATTTTCGTTTCACATTCATTGTCACAAATCTTTCAAAAAAAAATTTCTTTGTCTTGTTTATACCGCATTAAGAGTCGACTGCAAATGTCTCTTGAGTTCCCTTGTGTGCATCTGTTAACATTCGTGATAACCATCTTGCAGACACTTTCTTCATGTTTAATTCGTCAGTAATTATATTAACAATATATACCACATGGGATGAGAGACCAGTCTCTTCAACTAGCTGTCTAATAGTCACACGTCGATCTTGCAGCACGACATCATGGACACATTAATATTTCTTTTTGGTAGTGGCGGTTGTGGGCGCTCCATCTGCATGTTCGTCTGTATACTACTATCTACCACATTTAAACCCACGACACCACTTTATAACTGTCATATGATACTGCAGATTCCACCAAATCTTGATGAATTTGAGTTGGGGATCATCTTTAGTATTTAATCGCGGTTCGTTACTCGACACGATCCATTCTGATATTGATATGTGACTCTCTCGACCACAGGCATTTACTGTAAGCATACTTTAACAGGTTCAGACTTGTAAGTTTGTAGCGTTAGTCTATACATAGCGGGTTACAATACGACGTGAAGATAAATAATTGTTTTGGTTTATAAATGGGTCAGGGGCGGACCAAAGTGATAAGCCCTCGTATTTTAAAATAAAACAAAATATAGATTTTAGTTTGAGTTACTAAACATGTGGTCACATTTAAAAATTATTACAATTTTTAAGTTCAATATACCTATATGTTTTTTGATTCTATAGATATTAATAACGAGAGTAGTTAAATATCACAGACTGTACAATCGATTAGATATTCGTTTTCGTAAATACTTATATATTAGTAAGAGTAAATACAAATTTTCTCTTTGAACTCGGAAACAAAAAAAAATATTTAAGGAAAAAGGTGAGAAAATATAAAAAGTCTACAATATTATCAACTTTGGAATATTTTTTTTAAAGTGATTTACTTTCGAATTCCTGTGTATCCAAACATGTCCTCTGAAAACATCGCATCCGCGTCTATAATAACAGAATGGTCAGTGTGGAATCCTCCGTCCAAGAGGGATATTAGATCTTCCGGTACATAAGAATCCGCAGCGTCATCACCTTCTTCGCCCTCCTCATCATCTCGTGATAGAAGATTGTTAACAGCCAAATTAACGTCAAGATTGGTGCGCTAAAAAACAAAATTACGATTATTCCAATAATCTACTGTTTACGCTTATTTATTGTTAATAATATGTCTGTAAATAATTAAATTTGTGATAGTTATGTATAATTAAAACAAAAATTTTAATTAATTTTATTTTCAAACTATGCATTTTAGTGCCTGAAGGGAAAGGTAACTCTTAAAGAAAATATTGTAATTTAACAAAGAATATCAACAGATATAGATAATAGATAAATATACATGTTATAGTTACAAAATAAATATAAAATCATTCACGAATCGGTATTTAAATATTTATTTATTGTTAATATTACTGTTTATTTAATTACATTAGATGTATAATATATGAGCCAAATACGTATGTATGATAACAGCGTAGCAATGATTTTGAACAATAAAAAGGAAAGGATTAATGAAATTGAGAGAGTCAGCTACATATTTTGCATATAAAGACATAAATATCTGCAAATATATATTAGCTATGGCATATAATTTTAGTATGCAATTCATGCATTATTTTCTCATAATGCAATGGTAAAATGGGAGATGTAGTTTTGTAATTTTAATTTATTAGAAACGGAACTTCAGAAATCAAAAAGACAGAATACGTGTACAATTGTTGGTGTTCTTGCTAATAAGATGCGCGCAGTAATCAGTTACCACCAGCCAATAGAAAAAATATAGAGAAAGGTAAAAAGTCGTTCATTCAAGTTAGATAAGGTGAAACAAGTTACAAGGCAAGAACTTACAAATATATCCATGGACAATTAACAAAAAGTTTACGAGACAGCTATTCTGAATTAATTATAAATTTAGCAGAAAATGATGGATATTTATCCTTTCTTTCCTTTATACGTAATTTGTTTTATTTTTTTATATTAAGTTACATTATTGTATATGTGTATAACAGAATTGATTAATATTTTTTTATGGAAAATTATTTTCGCATTTGGGTAAATATATTCTGTATACTTTGTATTTCTATTCTAGTACAGTTCCTATTTACCAAATATCTATTAATGTCTCTATTACTCGAACACTTGCTGGCAACTGCTTGTTTGACTTGTAGAAAACCAACTTACTTTGCTTATATACAATAAAATTTTGAATGCAAAGAATTTTATTTACATATTTAGGTACTTTTAATTCAATTAATCTGTTATATAAAAACTTTGATAACATAAAATTGATATAAAATTACAATACCTTCATGAAAGAGCAAACCCAACAAGTAAATAACTATAGCATTTTAAAATTAATTAATCTTAAAATTGACTATTAAACAGTTTTAATTCTCTAGCAAATAATTTTCATATTTAAAAACGTTAGGTAAATTGCAATGTAGGAATATTGTAAATTGAACATATGTATAACATTTAAATTATCAAAATGTAATGTAAAAATACAAAATTGATATTTTTAAAGTTAAATCATATTATAGCTCTATTTAGCGACCAATATAGACAAAATTATACCCAATTGGTGGATTTAAGAGCATAAATTAGAAATTACAATGCAATAGAATCAAGTTAATCTTTTACCGTTCACTGAACTTTGGACTTTATATACAGTCATGTTCGTTAAAATAGCAGTGATGCGTAAGAGTATCAAAACTGATTTGGTACGTAAGTAGTGCCAGTGAAATGCATAGTATACATTTTCAAATGTATAAATCTTGTCTTATGTAGGGAAACAACCGGATATTCGGGGAACTCCCCAGTTATATCGAACTATATGAAAGTTGCAGGTGTTCGTCAAAATAGCAGTATTCCGTAGTTTACATTGAAAACTCGTGCTATGTAGACGGTATACACAATTTGGATCAATACATAGTCTTAACTTATATCAACACTTTAATATATTCATTTTGACCGGTAAATGTAAACTGTTTCTTACACTGCAATGGGTCGAGCTAAACATTGTACCCAAGAAAAGAGAACACTTATTTTAAACTTCATTCAAAGAGGAAAAACATACAAATTTATACAAGAAGCGCTCGGATGCTCAGCTAAGATGATATTAAATGCGAAAAAATGGAAAAAACATAAAGAAAATCGTGGCGGTAAAAGAAAAACTACTATTAGAGAAGACAGAAGCATCCTCAAGTTAACTAAAGCGAACCCCTTTATGTCGTCGAGCCAAATTAGACGGGAACTCGGTCTTCCTATAAGTACTTCAACTATTAGAAAGAGGCTTATAGAAGCAAATTTACAAGCTAGAAGACCGAGGAAAGTACCTCTCTTAAATAAAAGACAGGTTAAAAACAGATTGAATTTTGCACGTCAACATGCATTATGGGATTCAGCAAAATGGCGCAATATACTCTGGAGCGACGAATCTAAAATTGTTTTGTTTGACGCTCATGGGTCGCAACAACATGTTAGAAGACCTCCATTAGCGGAGTTTAATCCAAAGTACACGAAAAAAACTGTTAAGCATGGAGGTTCTAAAATAATGATTTGGGGATGTTTTTCTTGGTATGGTGTTGGACCATTGTACAAAATTGACGGCATTTTGGACGCTGATGGTTATGTTACTATAATGCAAAACGTAATGCTACCGTACGCCGAAGAAGAAATGCCTCTGCGATGGGTTTATATGCAGGATAATGACCCTAAGCACGCTTCTCGCAAGGCTAAAAAGTGGTTTGCGGACAATAATATCACGTTATTGGTCTGGCCTGCACAATCGCCAGACCTGAACCCGATAGAACATTTATGGGGCGATATAAAAAAGGCCGTTTCAGCAGCAAAGCCACAAAATACTAACCAATTGTGGGAAGTGTGTCAAGAAGCTTGGAAATCAATCCCAATTACCCGTTGTCGTCAACTAGTAGAATCTATGCCGCGACGCTGTGCAGCCGTTATTGCAAATAGGGGCCAGGCAACAAAGTATTAGTGCACTAGTGAAAAATATTTAAATAAAAACAAATTACAGGTGCATAGAGTAAAGACTGCTATTTTAAGGAACAGGATCATATTATCATTTTGTCCCAGAAGTTTTATTACATTTCTTTTCTTTATAATGTACATAAAAAACTTTTAAAATATAGAGAATAATATTTATCTAATATTATCATTTGTTTTTTTTAAGTTACATTTGAGATTTTAAGAAATATTATAACACTGCTATTTTAACGAACATGACTGTATAATTGTATAAATCGAATAATTGTTTTGAAATAGCTTAAATAAAAAGTATTACTTCAAAAAATCAATTCACTTACTTGTAATTCTCTAATGATTAAATTTCTGCTTTTTCCTTGTAAAACGACTTGTGCTTGCGAAACTAATTCTTCTGGCACATATGGTGCTGGAACTGTTACCATAGGCCTGCCGCTACTCGAACCACCCGTTCCTATAATAACGGGCCCACCACGGCTGCCTGTACGTAAAAAAAAAGTTAACTTAAAAAAAACTATAGGAACTTATGAAAAATATAAATAAAATTAAAGCACTCAGAAAGACTAATCAAAAACTCTCATATGTAATCGAGTTATAGACATGATTTCATCAAGTAAAAAAAAATTCATTAAAATTAGCTATTATTAAAACAATTTAATATTTTTGTATATTATTTCAATGAAAAACAAAACTCGTAATTAGTTTAAAATATTAATGACTAAAAGAAGTTTAGTTCCATAAAAGCTAACAACTTCCTAGAAGAATTAGAAGAAATTATGTTATCTTAATATTAAGCTATGTATTTATGAGGAAATACACCAGTCTGTAGAGCAAATATTGTGATAATTTAATTAAACACATACAATCCACATTGAGAACAAAGTATGGGGTCTTATGGGCAGTACGTTTCTAATTTCACCATTTCAATTATGTGTGTAAATATATCACCTATTTTTTGCTATGTTACAAGTGGTGCCCAATCTAATTTGCCTTTGTTGCAATGGGATACGTATGATTTATTTCCATTGTATAGGAGAGAGGGAATATTAAGACGAGATTTACGATTCTTAATGTTAAACAGAGGGTACAAATATTAGAATTATTATTTAGGCTGTATTGCTAAGTAGTAAGCATGAGTTATAAAGATGACCAATTTATAACTACACATTAAAACCCCATTGAGATGGTGTGGATAAAACGAAGCAATTTGTTAGAATAAGCAATATGACACTTCAATTAAAAAATATTTCATTGTTAAAATTGCCAAAACAATGTAAAATATATTAAAGAAGGTAAGTGCTTTAAAATATATTAAAGAAGGTAAGTGTTTTCACAAAGTTTAGGTGATATTAAATACCTTTTACAACTGAAATATGAAGGTACTATGAAATACAATTATGTTGGATGGATACAATTTCAACTTCTTTGAGCACAACAACAACAACAAAACAGTATCACAATAATAATTAACTTCGTTCTGTTAAATTTCCTTTTTGTTTTATAATCTAATAAAATATATGTGTGTTCTTATTGTTTTCTATGGCAATAATAATATGACTAATTTTAATGAGTTTAATAAAGTGCAATTAGTAAACCTTACCATTATTGCATATTACTTTAACGGATTTACAAAATTTAACTGTAAATTCAGGTAAAAATAAGTTTTCTATTTACAAAGCTATCAAGAATCAAATAAAGGAGAAATATTTTAAGTTAATCATTTGGACATAACCTATTAGTTTCTTGTAAAAATGACATGCTATCGGATTTATGTTAAATATTTAAAAACTGGAGAACATAATTCCGTAGACATAAAGATCTGGAAACGATGTACTTACTTTCCATAAGTCGTGTACTAATTAAAAATCAAATGAAAACAAAAATATATGAAATAATATATAAATTACAACATATAGCACAAACATTTAACAAAAGTAAGAAAGTAACTTTCATGATCACATTTAAAAAACATCAATAAGTATGAAAATTTGCGTAAAATATTTATTTTCAACACGAATTTTTATCTACAAAATGTAAAGAGTATTGACTTGGTCACACACTAATACAAAAAAAAAGTGATAAAAAATACTTCTAAATTGATGAATAAATATAATTAGATAAATAGAGTATATGCTTGGAACATTTAATTTTTCCATGCTTTCGTACGTGCAAAAGTATTGAAAGAGAAACTGACAATACGCCACAAAATCAACATATAATAATGTAATGCTGGAACGCCTGTAATCAGGCAAGAACTAGATGAATCATAAGAAAAAAATTAATATTATCTAAGAAATATAATAAAGTAACATTGATAATAAAACACGATTCGACACCAGAAAGAAACGGTGGATGTAAAACGTGAAAAACAACAATTACACTTCAAAATACTTTCATCATGACTAATCAAAGCAGAAAGAAAGCAATGAAATGAAAGAAAAAAATACCACTGTGTCTCTGAAAATTATACAAAAATAATGGACAGTCAATAAAAATTAAGAGTAATAACTTAAAATTGCAGAAGATATCAAAGAGAAAATTATTATAGCAACAGGAAGAAACGATGCTGATTTAATTTTAACAAATTTCAAATAAATCTTCGATAGTACACATAGATAGAAAAGCAAGCAAGAAAAATGAAAAAAATGATATTACTACCAAAACTAATAAAATAACCATAGAAATTTCAAAGCAAAAATCACAAGGAAAATATTGTAAAATATTTGTATTAAAACGAGAGTGTAATCAAGAGATGTTCTTCACCAATATACACATTGACAGATTAAAAATATTACACAATATCTAATAATATAGGTACAGTAATACTCAAACAAATAATACCAAAAATTGGAAAAATCTTTGAGGATGGTAAATATGGCTTTAAAAGCTAGAGGATAAATTATATAGAACAAATGTACACATATTAACATCTACGACCTTGAAATTTTTTTTATTAATGATTTTTAAACCACCAATAAAAAAATTTTTATCTGCATTGTGTTGTTTCATGTAGATTTCAGTTGAAAAATTGATGTCTATTACCTTATATATTATTATAAAAAATACGTTATATTTCAAATTCTGAATTTTTACATAACATTTTGCAATATTGTAAAAATGTATAAATTTAGGTATGGTGTATTAATATTCTACTAAATGTTTACTATAAACTTAAATCTGCCTATACTAAATAATATTTTGTATATATATATATATATATATATATATATATATATATATATATATATGTGTGTGTGTGTGTGTGTATTTGTACATACAAGCACATCTAACCTCACTCACACTACTAACCACTATTGTTACCTCCTCTGATAGCTGTATTTGAACGCATTATCCTAGCTCTAGTTCGAATTTGTCTACCACTGCCTGTTGGCTTATTACCACCTGAACCACCAGATCCACTTCCACTCCCATTGCCCGAACCTCCTGTTCCTCCACTGTTACTACTATAACATTGATTTTCAAAAATGAAGATAATTGGAAGATCACTTACTTTTTACTGGGGTCTGCTTTTGTAAGATCTAATCTATCAGATATTACACTAAATGATACTCTACAAACACGACCATCTTCTAGAAGCATTGCTATATGTGCTGGACCCAGAACAATTTTCTTTACACCTCCTCGAATATTGGACCATACTGGATGAGAATTTTGCCCTAATCTGTTTAATCGATCTGCAACTTCTTTCAATCTGAAAATAAAGCATATTCAGAGAATTTAAGAAATTATAAAACACTGGTACATGCACAAAGAAATTGATTTTCTAATTTATGATTAGGTAAAATAGAATATATTACAACTGTAATAATTAGATCATGTGTGTTGCTGTAAAATAAAACAGACATTTTTCAAAGCATGACAGATTGTCAATTGCAAATTCATCTAGTAAAATAATGCGTAAAATTCTTTAATCAAAAGTTCCAGAACACTGCATTAGTATCCGAACTAAGAATAGCGTAAAAAAAATAAGTAAGTGGCAAAAAAGCAATAAAATGAGTAAATGGGTGCGGTGACAAGTAATCAAATTCATTCTCCATTTTTAAGTAATGCGAGAGTTCGTATAGTGGAAAATGGAGGAAGAGCAAAGAATGATTGGCATGCAGTGTTTTAAGTACTACCTATCGTTAAATTGATCTTCTGAGCCCGGCAAAGGGTGAACAACAAACTGTATAGATGACATATCTTCTTTACACACTTTTCACAACTAAAAAACTAAACAATTGCTTGAGTTTTTGGAATTAAAATGTATTTTACATGCATCTTGTAAAACACTTCCACTTCGCCATGTTAGTGTTTGAGTTCATCGACATGAAATTAGCAGTACATTTGTCGCTTCTTCTTTCTCTTCCAAACTTTCAGTTATTTATGACAATTTTATAAGAAAAGTAACTAGATTTTAGTTGGCGACAATTTTAAATAATTTTGAATAATAATTTAAAGGAAAAAAAGCAATAAAATAATATTTTGATGTTTATCATTACGTCATTACCCATATCTTTAATTATATAGTAATTAAAAATATCTATATTATATACTCTTTTCAATTGTGCATACTTCAAATTTAAAAAACATTAAAGTTAATTTGTATTTTAAAATTTATTCACATTACAAATTATAAATAACTAAATATAAAACATTTGTCAAACAAGAGTTTATATTTTCGAATAATAATTTTCGTGTACTACCATTGCTCTTGTTATATCTTTAGGTGTAGAGCAACCTGCAATATACATAAGTAGTATAATAAGAATAATCAATGTATGAACTTAATAATTGTCACCTGTTAAAGCTAATGCAAAATCGAATTCTTTTCTTAAAATATCCAAAACTTGTTTCACGCCATTTTCGCCATCATAAACCAATCCCCACAAAGCCGGTCTTCCAACAAACACCTAAATTAAAAATAAATATATCTATTATTATAGCCCAAGGGCAGTTAATTAAATTACCATTTTGGCACCTAAAGCAATTGCTTTTAAAACATCGGTTCCATCCGTAACTCCTCCGTCCAAATAAATTTCAACTTTATCTCCAACAGCAGTTGAGATTTCCGGTAATGCTTCTATCTGTAATAAATTACTATAATACAAACATGAAGTTACAAAATTAAAGATATTGTCACAACAAGAAGGGATATCACGTTGATATAAAATTTCAAACGGCGCAGATAATCGAGGTGTCCCTAATTTAAAATTTAATTATATTTAAATATAATGAAGGAGATTTCTTGTACAATTTTGTATTTGGAATATTTTTTGACAACTTTCTTGTCGTTTCTTTAAATTTAAAATAATTTTGTTCATATGTATGTAAGTAAATTGGTGCTTGCATATACTCCTACTGTTTGCACATGCTATGTAAATGAGTTTATAGGAAAGTTATTAAAGAAAATTTTTCGTCTTAAAGTGCTGAGTCTATTATGTTTAATTCCTTTACAGTTGAAATTATTTTCTAGTAAAGCAGCTAAGATTCAAACTGTCCTCACTTTAGCATTACTATTTTAACTGGATGAAAATTGTTCACTTTAACACTACTAAATTAAACATCAGTGGCGGCTGGTCAGGTGAGGCAGGTGAGGCAGTGCCTCACCATCTAAATCTTGGAATTATAACAAGAATAATATGTATACTTTTAAAATTCTTTATAAATTAATTATCATCTTTTATTCAGAATTTATCTTATAAACAATAAGAAAATAGTTTTAAATAAACCGGCATTACAAGCAAAGTACAAATTTATCATTTCATTTTAATTCCGTGCGAATGTACGAGCGCGTATACTTGCCCCGACCAACTTCATGCTTGATCTATGTATATCCCTACTAAACACGAATATTTGAGGCCCGGCCACTCATTGCCTCTCATTGAAAATTTATAACGCACTACAGCAGTCAAAAAAATTCTCAATTTCTATGGAAATTACAGTAAAGTATTAGCTACATATTTAAGATAACAAAGAAGAAAAAATATTCAAAAAGTTAATAGATTTTTCTAACTTTATTGTGAGATTTTTGAATTTTTTAATAATATAGAAAGCATTATTAATAGGATAAATTAAGTATCTATTTAATGATATAAAGATGTCTAAAGTTTTACATTCTTCTTGTACAGTTTCTCAATATTTCCTCCACGCAAATAATATGTTTTAAGTTTTAACAGGAGTATTTTTATTGTTTCAAGTAGATATTGTTTAGATATCAATGTATGTATGTATTATTTAGCCTGAAGCCAATTTGAACTGAGCCTCTCATCGAATCACAATCGCCGAACTACCGAATATACTCGAGGCTGACATTCTCGGCCCGAATCGCAAATTACAGCAGTTGGGGGAATAACAAAGTTAGGTTAAATATTTTAATATTTGTTTAGTGATATTTTCAGTGATTTAAAAATTGTGAATATGGATTTAGAAAATGTAAGAAATACACAAGACATTGTAGATTTTTTAATAAGAAATACGTTCGTTGTTCTATCGGTAGAAGATCAATTATATGTCAAAAACCTTCCAAGACCAAACCCTGGTTTATCAAAATCTCTTACAATACACGGTAAGTCTAACAGAAATTTCAATAATAATAATAATAATTACGTTTTTTGCTTGATAAGTTTAGAGAATTTCGGGAGTGTGATACATATTTCAGTACTGTATACGAAAATTCGATGTCAGACGAATCTGTTGCACATAAAAGGCGTAGAATTGATGACGTTCCAGATACTAAACAAAATTATAGAAAATTATTTTTCGAAATTCTAGATACGTTTATTAGTCAAATTGAAATTAGATTTATTGATTTAGAAAAACTTGCTTTTTTTGATTTATTAACAGAAAGTAAATTTGAAGAATATTCGAAGGCATTTCCTCAGAGGCTCTTAAATAATTTGTTTGAACAATATAAATTTTTTGATCAAATTCAATTAAAAAATGAATTAGCTGTTATTTATAGTGACATGCAACTCCTTGGTAATTCTAAAACACTATGTGAAATGTTAAGATTTATGCACGAACAAAAGTTAGCCATCTGTATGTCAGAACTTTTTAAATTGCTAAGTATAGTAGTTACCATATCGGTAACTTCCGCGTCCGTTGAGCTAAGTTTTTCCACATTGAAACGTATAAAATCGTATGTTAGAAATACAATTGGACAACAAAGACTTAGTAACTGTGCACTAATTGCAATCGAAAAGGAATTGGTTAAAACGATGACGAGGGATGAACGATTTTATAATGATGTAATTGATTATTTTGCTAACACAAAAAATCGGGAGGATACCTTTGCTATACAAGAAGTAAAATCTATTAAATGTAATTCTACGTGCAATGCCAATAAAGGAAATTCTCTGTATTTTAAAATATTTTCATTTTGCATGTAATTTTGAAATTTTGTTATTGGATTGTTGTTGATTTATATATATACATATATATGTATATATTTGTTATATTATTAAATTTTATATTATAATAGGAATGTATTTATTTTTTATTTTTAAATCCTAGAAGATTGAGTTCTTATTTTCGATTAATGTTTTTAGAATTTGTTTGATTTTTTAGAATATTTATTTTCGTTTCACAAGGGTTTGCTTTGAAACTTCGTTTTCCCTTAAAAATCGAATGGGGCGCGATATAGGGCTCAGTTCACGTCTGGCAGCCCTGTTTGTACTGGAAGCCCTATATATATATATATATAATATATATAAACTGTTTTTATATGTAGTAGGTATATAGAGTTTATTAATCAATTGTAAACAATTTTGAATATTTATTATTCTATCTGCCTCACCATGTCAAATACTCACGAGCCGCCACTGTTAAACATAAGTGGTGTGTAAAGCAGAACACTCCAGTAGTTTATTATATGCTTATTTCGCATTTTTTTCGAACTTTAATAATCAATGAATCTACTGTGTACGACATATGAACTCCGTTGTAAGAAAATGTATACTTCTTATATAAATGCATTTTCAGTCAATTAGAAACTTCTTAAAAGATAACACAAATTAAGATTCAATAATGAGAAGTATATATCCACATAATTACGCGAAATTGTCGATATTATATTAATGTTGAATTTGATGGAGCCTGTGGTTGATTGACTTGATCAATAAGGTTGATATATAACCCCTTTCCACAATTAACTATTTGTAAATTCTGTATACGCATTTCGACAACCAAGTTGTCATCATCAGCAGACAATTTCAAAGTGTCGCACCTGGTAAAACACGGCGAAAAAAACCAAGATGTGCACATCTTGGTTTTCAACGGTGTGGATCGCGTACGGAGTTTGTTTTTTCGTACAATTTTTTCGCCGTGTTTTACCAGGTGCGACACTTTGAAATTGTCTGCTGATGATGACAACTTGGTTGTCGAAATGCGTATACAGAATTTACAAATAGTTAATTGTGGAAAGGGGTTATATATCAACCTTATTGATCAAATTATATTAATGGGCAATTATATCATTATCATTATTACGTCGTCATAAAAACTACGCCAGGCAGTAATTCTTAATTTGCTGGATGCAAAATTGAACATAAACATAAATGTCAACCTTTACCGCTATCTATTAGTTTGTCAATCCATTTTGAAAAGTATTGGTTACACTTTAATTTCAACAAACGTTCCATATCTACATTTCTTGGAATAACAGTATTATTTCACGGTGATATATATAGATATTATAGTTCCTTAAATTATTCTCCAAGCAAAAGTTTTACAACATGGTGACTGGTAAAATCAAGTCCGCAAGAATGTAAAACTCACTACTCTTAATTAAGTATTTTGTAATTTAATTTTACATAAAATTGGTAAAAAGTTCTTATTTATAGATGAAACTTTTTAATATAGAATTTTTGATTGTAAAAAATATTTGTTAGCAGCAAAGATATATTGAATTACGTTCTTCGGAATGTATTTTTAAATTTTTTCAATTTCATGCAGTCGGTTATCAGTATTTTCGATCAAATCAGAATAATTAAGCTGTTATTCCCAAAAGTCCTACATACGAGGGTAGTTTGACAAGTAGTGAGAATGGAAAAGAAAAACGAATTTTTTAAATACAAAATAATTTTTATTTTTACATTTATTCCAACGGTGCTCCAATGCCCTTATGCCATCTCTAAAATGCGATTCCGGAAGGCTTGCAAAATACTCATTTACGAAGATGATAAGCTCGTTGTTCGACGAAAATTTCTTTCCACCTAGTGCCGTTTTCAATTTTGGAAAAAGGTGGAAGTCGGAAGGGGCTAGATCCGGCGAATAAGGCGCATGCGGTACTAATTGGAAATGCAAGTCGTGGATTTTGGACATCGCAACTGTGCTAGTATGCGAGGGAGCGTTGTCTTGGTGAAACAGAATCTTTTTTTTTTGCCATTCCTGGCCGTTTAGTACGAATCTTAACATTTAATTTTTGTAGAAGTTCTGTATAATATTGTCCGTTTATTGTGGCACCTTTCTAAAGGTAATTAATGAGCGAAATGCCCTTTGAATCCCAAAAAATCAATGCCATCACCTTGTTTGCCGATAAAGTGGTTTTCGCTTTCTTTGGAGGTGCCGAACCACGTTCTAACCATTGTTTCCACTGTTGTTCAGTTTCGGGTGTACTATAACAAATCGCCTACAAAAATCAACCGGATTCCGGTTATAAAGGTCCAAACACTCATTGTAAATGCGCAAACGAGTGAACTTTTGATCAGCCGTAAGCAATCGCGGCACCCATCTTGCCGAAAGCTTGGAAAGGCCCAATTCTTTCGTTAAAATGTGGTGTACGCGTTCTGTTGATATGTTTACCATGTCTGCTATCTCTCTCACTTTGAGTCGTCGATCTTGCGTAATAATATTATGGATTTTTATAATCACTTCCTTAGAAGTCACGATTGTGGGTGCTCCAGAGCGCACTTCATCAACACAGCTTGTTCTACCACGTTTAAATTCATTTACCCATCTACTTATTGTGGCGGACGATGGAGCAGATTCACCTAATGTTTCCCGTAACTCAACTTTTATTTGGGTAGCTTTCATACCCTTAATTACGAAGTATTTAATCACCACACGATATTCTGCTTTTTCCATTTTAACAAAACGACGTGTTGCTTCTTTTTCAATCAGCTGTCAAAAATAAACTAATCAACCGATTTATCTAAATATCGGAATGTAAACATATAAATAGACAACCTAAATAACAGTGCATTTATTTTACCAATTAGAGCGCCACCTATGTGTCATTCTCACTACTTGTCAAACTATCCTAGTACATATAATTTGAAGATCCAGGGGTGATTCTAGGTTCGAAGTATTTTTTGAAAAATTTAATGGGGTTCCAACAATATTTATAAATTTTAAATCCTATTTTTTTGTTTTGACAGCTTTCATGGTTTTTATTACTATCTGGATATGCGTACACTTCTAAAAATAATTTTAAAAAGTTGAGAAACACATGTAATAAATTTGAGACTGTATTATTGTATACCACAAGGCGCAATTTTGAACGGTATTTATTATAGCAGAATGAATATCTACAAGGAAAATGTTCATGATTATATGTTAAATATAGTCCTAGACTATTAATTAATATTATTTATGTTGTCTACAAGAAATGTACTGCATATTAATAATTTTTATGACTTACGGAAGCAGGAACACCATCAACTTGTCTTGCTCCATGATTAGATACCACTATACCTTGTATTCCTAAACCAGCTGCAATTTCTGCATCTTCCTTTGTTAAAATTCCTTTCAAAATAATCGGTAAATTGGTGATACCTTGTAACCATTTAACGTCATCCCAAGTTAGGGAAGCGTCAAATAATTTTTCTACATAATTATTTAAACCTGATCCTTCAACTGTTGTATTAATTTTCGTGGCTTTTTCTCCGACGAAATTTGAAAATCTATCAATAAAAAATATCTAGTTTTTGCGTCTATATTTATGTGCATCTGATTACCTTAGATGAGATGGTAATGTGAACTTATTTCTAACATCTGCTAGTCGGATACCAAAAAATGGAGTATCAACAGTTAGAACGAGTGCGCTAAAGCCAGCTTTTTCAGCTCTTCGTATCAAATTTTTAGTAACGTCTCTATAAAAATATATTCATGTTCGTCGACATTTTTTTACTTGAACTTCTTTAAAACTACAGGCTATGCGATGTATGTATATAAACTACGATATTGTTCTTTTTGTATTTAATGAAACGAAAGAGGAAAAAAATAAAGTAAACAAGTATCGGGCTCTTAAGGATCTAAGAAGTAGAAAAATAATTAGATTTACCATAACTGAAGATTGTAATAACTTAAAAAACAATAGAAAACATTGGGTAACGTAACGTAGACATAAAACGTAGTCAATGATAAGCAACAAACCTTATTAGACAAACAATATAAAACCCATAAATCAAGTAATTAGTTGAATAAGTTTGGAAAATAATCCACAAAAAACTATGAACTAACACCGATAAAAAAATAAAGGAATAAAATTAAGAAAAAAGTATCGAGAAGGAATAAAGACATAAGAGGAATTTAATGAAAAGTTAGAAAAATAAGCTCAGGTGCCCTGTAATAAATCAAATTATATACAACGGACAATTAAATAATTTTTCTTAGCCTCGTGGAGAAGCTGGAGCAATTCTTTCTGATTAAAAAATTGAAATTCTATTTCATAGTTTGAATGTACACTCCGCGCAACATGAATAGGACCACCCGACTTGTTGCAAGCTTTCGGTGGTTTGAAAAACAATTCATTTACTAAAAATACAATGCAAGTTTGTAATGGTATGATATGGCAAATAATACGCATTATTGCGCAATAGTGCCTAACGTTATGCATTGGGTGACGTAAGTACCACATACATATAAAATGCACCGCGCCGGTTGGATACGACCAGTATTTAATAGTAAGCTACCGGATGAGTGTCGAGTTACAACGTGTATCCGGATGAACAAACATCTGTAATTAAGGGTATTGTGCAACGATGGGACGACAGAAGTGCTTAAGTATGGAAGAAATTGGAAAAATTAAAGCGTTCCATCAAGAAGGGTATTCCTCAAGGGCTACTGCAAAGAAAATAAGTCGATCACACCAGGTTGTGAACAATTTTATTAGGGATCCCGAGAATTATGGAAAACGTTTTAAAGGGCGAACAACATCCGTTACAACTAAGAGAGAACGTCGAGCCATATTACGCGAAGCATCGAATTCGGCATTAACGGCAAGACAAATCGCGAATAACGTTGGAACGAATGCATCGGTACGGAAGTTACTGAAGACCTGTCCGCATTTAAAACGTTTGAAAATTAAACGACGGCCTCCTTTAAGGGAATTTCAGCGCACTGCACGTCTTCAGTTTGCTCAAGCAAAAATGGGATGGACAAGAGAATGGCAAACTGTTATTTTCAGTGACGAGAAGAAGTTTAATTTAAATGGCCCGGATGGGTTTTCTTATTATTTCCACGATTTACGTAAAGATGAAGTGATTCAGTCACGAAGGCGAGCCGATGTTGGTTCAGTCATGGTATGGGGAGCTGTTTCCTATAACGGACCTGTTGATTTAGTAATAGTGAAGGGCAGACAGAATTCGGAAAAGTACGTCCAGCTGCTGCAACAGGTGAAAGACAAATTTTCCAACGTTATGGCAGGTGGCCCATTTATTTTCCAACAGGATAATGCCAGTATTCACACCGCGCGCATTGTTCGACGCTGGTTTCAAGAACAAGGCATGGAGGTTCTCGATTGGCCATCGCTCTCCCTCGACCTGAACATCATAGAAAATGTTTGGGGATGGTTGTCGCGTAAATTGTACTCCAATGCTACCCAATTCAGTTGCGCTGACGAACTAGAGCAGGCGCTGAAACGAAGTTGGGCGGAACTTCCCGTTGACTACTTGAGAACCCTGTATAATTCCATTCCATCCCGACTATTTGAGGTTATAAGAAATAATGGCAAAAGTACTCATTATTGAACAATAAAGTATTTTGTTATTGCAAACGAATCTTTTATTTTGTAGATTGGTCGTATTCAAGTGGCATTTAATTACTCTACTTATTGTCATTAGTAACGTACATTTGCACTGACTTTTACAAAAATTATATTTGGTACCTACATTCATCTTTTTATCAACCCTCTTATTTTCGAAAATAACAATTCCAGCGCGCTACCATGTTTATACCAACTACAAATGTCATATATGCAGTTGGTCCTATTCATGTTGCGCGGAGTGTATATAATACATTCAGTTAAAAATTCTAAATTTTATACTAGTTCCAATTAAACCAGGAATTTCAACTAACTCTTGAACAAAGGGTTAGAATTATTGCTTTGCACGAAACAAAGCTTTCTAATAGAGCAATCACACGAAAACTAAAAGTTTCCGAGTATTGTGTTCGTCAAACTATAAAGAGAATGGCAGAAACTGACTAACTCGGGGACCGAAAACGCAGTGGACAGCCGAGGATAACTACTAAAAGAGAAGATGAATATTTGAAATTAATGTCCTTGCGCAATCGTCGCCTTACAGCTCCGGAAATAACAGCACAATACAACGTACACCACGAGGCCATGGTTAACGTAACAACAACCAAACAACGTTTAGCTGAAGCTGGACCACGTCTATCTGCACAACAGAAGCAAAAAAGATTGGCCTGCGCGAGAACACCTGTTCGTCGTCGTGTCGGGGAGAGAATGTTAGAATAAGGGTTAAGACAGTGAAATATGGTGGTGGAAATGTGATTGTTTGAGGTTGCTTTCGAGGTGGGCACATCGGAAAATTGGTGAAATCACAGAAAGAATGACAAAAAAGTCTATTTGGGTATATTGCAAGAGCATGCTCTTCCGTCAGCGATGGAGCTAATGGGTCCGGGGTTTGTTTATCAGCAAGATAACGACCACAAACACACAGCAAAGATTGTAAAAAAGTTTTTCGCCGATCAAACTGAAAGGGGAATCCTTACATTAATGACATGGCCAGCGCAAAGTCTGGACTGCAATTCGATAGAGCTGTTATAGGACTGTTTGGATCGTGAAGTGCGTAAAATACCTCCTACTAGCAAGACAGATCTTTGGGGTAAGTTGCGCAATGCATGGAACTCTATCGATGATGAATATCTCGACTGGCTAGTTGAACGAATGCCACGTGTTTGTGAAGCCGTGATCGCAGCAAGGGGTGGTTACTTTGATGAAAGTAAAATTTAAGCTAACTTATTAAAATATTATTTAGATTAATAATGTCAATTGCTTGAATTATATGTTAATTTAGTATTTTATAGATAAATTTGTCATGAAAATAAACAGTCTCTTTAATATCATTGTGCAATTAAAATTATCTGTAGTGCGATTAAGCTTATGGACGGTAGTGTATGTATAGTCTAAAATTTTACAAGTATGTAATTTTATTATAAATAAGAGAATGTAATTTACAATTAGCCACCCAAGAATAAAACGCCTAATATAATTATAAATATATGTAGTAGTCGCTATAAATTCTCGTTTAAGATAAAATTATTTCATGCCAAACCATTGAAAATTTGTTACTGGGGTAAAAATTCGAGGGTGATGTTATTATTATTAATATATGAATAATATTCAAATAAGTACACAACGTTGTAGGTGTCCTAAAGAACGTATCGTACTCTAATAATATCTTTTTAATATACATACATATAGTTATGTTTCGATTTCGAGTAACAACACACAATTAAATCATTAAGAAAGTACTGGCAAGAGAGATGTCTCATTTGGAAAGCAAGACTACTACTGATTGTATTAAAACGGGTATAGAACTATAATTAAGCTATACCTACAATAAATGTATAGAAGTGAAAACAGATTATAAGATATGTATGTACATTTCAATTAAATGCATATGCAATTGCGTATATAGCCACGTAGATGTAAATAATTACGTGTATTTCATGATGTCAATTGATGAAAACTTGTAATATTCTGCTTATTACATCACCACAGTTAAGACAGAAATTAATGAAAATCTCTTGCCTTTCAGTGTCCGCTTGTCGGCCGGATGCTTTACCATTGAACTACCAAGGACTATGAGATTCGATTCTTTAATTACACCATAAATATCATTATGGAAACAGATCTTTACTTGCAAACTCGCAGTAGGTATTATTATTAAATGCATATACAATTTAATCTCTTAAGGTTGATATATAACCCCTTTCCACATTAATTTTCGAATTCTGTATATGTATTTCGACATGAGTCTCCCGTAATGAATCTATTGACATTAGTTTCTTTTCGGAAAATATCAATTTCTATTTTAAGATTATTCCTAATTACTAGAGTGTCCAAAAAAGATCAAGTGCCATTGTTTCCTTTTTCTACCGCAAATTTAATCGACGGTACAGATCGTGTACGGAATTTGTTTCATGCGGGTTTTGCCGTAGTTTTCCAGGTGCGACATTGTTTAATTATCTGTTGATGATGACAACTTAGTTGTCGAAATACGTATACAGAAAACGAAAATTAATGTGGAAGGAGTTATATATCAACCTTTAGTGATTAAGTTAATCAACCATAGGCTCCATCAAAATTACCTGCATATGCAATTGCATATATGCAGACGTGTATTTCATGATGTGATTTGATGAAAACTTGATACATTTTTATATTAATGATTATTTGTAGTTAGACTAAGAAATTATGGCGCTTATTACGTGCGCATTATACAAGTTACCTATCGACATATATATATAGTTGAAACCATTTCAGACAATATGGCGCAGCTTCTGCTATTTCTTCTATACTACTAGTAGCTATTGTGCTTAAAATGAATATCGTACCATTGGCTTGAGCAGCTGTTAAAATACTGATTTTTATTGGAATAATATTAAAAATTCGATCTTTCTTACCTCTTGCGTTAGCACATTCACCTTCTGGATGTGCCATCCTTTGCATAGCAGTAGGCGAGATACCTATGGGCATTGATACTTTGTTTCCTAAAATTACAGTTGATAAGTCTCTGTTAGAAACATTGGTGAGAAATCTTGGCTTAATTCTTAATCTAAAACAGAAAGTTTTCTAGATGAATAAATATCTCATATATTTCAAAACAATTACTTAGAAAATGCGTTTTTATTATTTTTTAATGTTAATTCTTGACCCGCTCCGCTTCTATAGTAATCCAAAGCATTTTTTGGTAAAACACTATACGCGTATTTTTCAAAATCTTTAACACAAACTAATTGAGTCATTGTATTTCGAAAATATAATTATATGCACGGATACGAGTAAAAAGGAAATGCCATACTAATCTACTTTTGTGTATTATGTGTAGCTTATCTGTTTTTAAAATACGTAATAGGTGATAAGAGAGATCAAATGTCATATTTGACATAAACAAACATGACA
>JAVIWB010004825.1:0-63125 GCA_031893035.1 Dermolepida albohirtum | reverse complement strand
CTCTTCAAGTTTCATGGACGACAGTACGGTTTTTGACCCTGAAAAATATCCATATGAGTGGGTACGAAATGTCCGCTGTTATACCAGCGACGAGTTCCACCCCGGAAGCCTAGAAACAGATTATGTTAAGTATGTTTATAACTACCTGGCTTTGAAATATCGAGCGCGAAACATTTACTTTCTACTGGATTTTTTTGATTCAATACGTAATCCGGAAGCTAAATACGTTTGATTTAAATATCCGGAAGCGCTTCAACGATGACACCTTTACTTGGATCCTCTGCGCTTCAAGTGAGATTGTTGGCAATTTAAGACATTTATGGGCGTTGTACGATAGAGCGAGGAAACGTTTTTCCATTAACCTCAACTGTTTTTCTGTATTCAACAGCAAAGTTAAATTATACTTCGAAATTTCTTTAATATTCATGTACTTTGTAATATATACTTTACTTTAGATATGATTAAATCAAAGATGTTTAATTTTAAATAATTGTTTATTATAATATTGATAAAAATAAAACCTTAAAAACATATGGTAGGTGATTTTTGATGGAGCCTGTGGTTAATTCACTTAATCACTGAAGGTTGATATATAACCCCTTGCCACATGAATTTTCGATTATCTTCTCTATGGTATTTTGGCAAATAAGTTGTCATCATCAGCAGATAATTAAAAAGTGTCGCATCTGGCAAACTACGGCGAAAAATACCCGTACGAAAACAAACTCCGTAAGCGATCCGTACCGTTCACCAAAATGTACACTATACAATGTACACATGAATTAAACTTTATTTAAATTTAACCTTGTTTCGAATTTTACACAGTTCTTATTTTATGAAATTCTATTTTCTAATTTTAAGTTGATTTCCTTTTAAATCATTAATTAATGAAAATACATTATAGCACTTTTAACAATTTTACGAATTGACTTCTTATACTCCCTTATCAATTTGCACATTTAAATTGTAAATATTTCTACTTTATCTACTGTTCATTTCCATACAAATGTAGTATCGTCATTTAATTTCTCCTTATTCTTTTCATCACTAGATGTCTTTTTATAATCCAGTTCTGTACATTCGAGGTATAATTCCATTTAATAAGTGGTACATGCGTTTCAGGTTGTTTACCTTTATTTATTCAACATCCATGACGGATATTTACTGTCTATTTGGTGTACTTAATAACAGGTGCAAATGTTTCTTGTGAGTTTTTTAAACACTTCTATATAAATTCGTTTAATTTATTTGAAAGTTACCACATTGTTTATTGTTGATTAAGACATACAAGATTGTATGTCTTAGTCATCGTTGCAAATATTCATCACATTCTCTCAAAATTTAATGCTACATTTAATGCTAAATGGAGTTTGTATTTTTCATGCTACAATATTCTGGCCACTGATTGGCAACTTGTTTAATGAGGAGAATGTAGTAGATGCAATGCTGATCCCGATGCAAATTTTTAAGTAAATTGCGTATTTATTTTAATCACTGAAGATTGATTGTAACCCCTTTCCACATTAACTTTGTATTCTGTATACGCATTTCGACAACTAAATTGTCAGCATCAGCAGATAATTAAACAGTGTTGCACCTGGCAAACTACGGCGAAAGCTAAAACGCACACAGTGTGCGTTTGGCTTTCGACAGTACAAATCCTGTACGGAATTTTGTTTCGTGTGGATTTTTACTGTAGTTTTCCAGGTGCGACACTGTTTATTTATCTGCTGATGATGACAACTTAATTGTCGAAATACCTTAAGTGATTAAACCAGTACTATATTTAATTTTAATATGTAATTAAGAGCTTTACGATAGGAGATTAATGAAAATTAGTATTTCTTGTTATACCATTGTTGTTACTAATTACGGAAATTAATTAAAAATTTATGCATTTGAACTGGATTCGAATCTGGCTCTGCCATTTGCTAGACGGTTGTCTTACCAATTGGGCCACTAAGTAGTATAGTTTCGAGTCTTTTAATTTGACATAAATTACATTATGGAACACATCTAAAAGTTATACCGCACAGTCAGGCTTTGATGTTAATAATCACTTATATATAAATTTATAATCAAACGTTTCACAATGGGAAATTTATCAAAATTACTATTTCTTAGTAAACCCTCACTGACTATGAGCAGGTATAGCAGGAAATACCAATTTCCATTATTAATTTTCATTTCAGCATTCAAACTGGTTTTGCAGGAATCTATAAATAACCCATTGATCTGTTGTAGGATCAGCTGCAAAATTAATGACACCCTACGCCTGTTAATTATGTAACCAACAATGATGAAACAACTTGCGCTAGCGCATGTAGTTCTCGTAAGTATGAGCGAAACAACTTGTACGTTATAGATTGAATAGAAACGATGTTAATCGACCTAATTCACAGTCCCTTATTTACGTGAGTGAACAAGGATTATGAACTATTTATGTAATTCGTTTATTTTTCCATTTCTTGTATGTATTTTCGATAATTTTCAGTTCGTAAATTTCGAGTGGTACATTACACTGATATTTACAACGCAAACATCTGTTTAATTGATTACTCCATTTAGTGTTTTCGTTTTTTTATAGTCAATTTGAGTTTTTAAATACTTTTTTTTGTTATTTACTATCTTCGGTTTTAATTGAAAGGCTTCCATTTGAGTATAATCGGTCCGTTCCTATTTTACACATATTTTTTTCTTTTTATAGCTTTCTGTATAATCCCTCATTCGTTGGTTTCAATTAAAAGTTTGGAAATAATTTATATAGAATTTTTTTTAATTTGCGTAAAATGGCGAGATTATTCGATCAAATCGATTCAACTTTAACAATGAAAAATAATATTTCCTGCTATACCTGCTTATAATCAACAAGAGTGTCGTAGAAAATACTTATTTTAATCAATTTCCCATTGTGAAATGCTTAATTAGTGACTGAGAAATCGGAATTTCATCTCCTAGTTACAGTTTACACATTTACCTTCTATCTGGTACGTAGACTTCTGCGGTCGTGGTCCATACTATCTTCTTCTGGGCTTCCGGGCTGGAACCGCGTCACTGGTATAACTGCCGACGTTTCGTACCCACTCGTATGGGACATCTTCAGGGCTTAACTACTGCTACTGTTTATTGCACTGAAATAGTTTCAGTGCAATAGTTGAGCCCTGAAGATGTCCCATACGAGTGGGTACGAAACGTCGGCAGTTATACCAGTGACGCGGTTGCAGCCCGGAAGCTCAGAAGATACTGAATTATAGATTTATATATAATTATTAACATCAAAACCTGACTGTGCGGTATAATTATTAGATCTGTTCGATAATACAATTTATGTCATATTAAGAGACTCCAAACCGTACTACTTGGTGGCCTAATTAAGAACAATTGAGCTTATGGGTATTCACCCGGACAGTGGACTCTTGTGGCATACCCGCACCAATGAGTTGTGTGCAAAATTGCAAAATTCGCCGATTAAAAAGGGTAGCAGGTTATCAGGCTGCAAGACTAGCGTATTTTGGCAATTTTCACAGCCCGGCTACTT
Organism: Dermolepida albohirtum; assembly: GCA_031893035.1. Lineage (NCBI taxonomy): Eukaryota > Metazoa > Arthropoda > Insecta > Coleoptera > Scarabaeidae > Dermolepida > Dermolepida albohirtum. The sequence goes on along the minus strand of JAVIWB010004825.1, from coordinate 59,587 downwards.
ATGGGATTCTCCTCTGGGGTGAATCAGCCGGAGCCCGGAAAGTTTTCTAACAACAGAAGAAAGAGGTTAGAGCAATGCTGGGCTTCAGCAACACAACTAGCTGCAAAGACACATTTAAAACGCTAGGGATACTCATCCTTCCTTCTTGCTATGTACTTGCTGGCGTGCTGTATGTCCATGCATCCTCAAATTTCCACAAGAACACCAATCGACATCCTTATGAAGCTCGTTTTTGTAAAAATCCGATAATCCCGTACCATCGTATACGTACATATGTAGGTCACAAACTGATATAAATTACACCGCAGTAAAACCTTACAAGATCCATAAGGAAGTAAGGAATTTGAGAAATACAAAATTTAAAACAACAGTGATCAAGTTCCTAAAAAGTAAAGTAATTTATACGTTCCAGGAGTTTTATACTATAGGTCACAAGAATTTTCAACACCTGATCTGAGTTTTTGTTTCTGTGTTTTTTCTTTTGTTTCATGTGTATGTACATGGACGTATATTTTTTATATTTTTAATATTGTACTATATGTTCAATTTTATTTTATTGACAATTCTAAATTTATTTTACAAACTCTGCCTGTAGAATCTTTTTGGATAATAAACGAATGTGAATCTGAATCTAATTGGTAAGGCAACCGTCTAGTGAACGACAGATTCTGATTCGAATCTAGCTTAAAGGCAAAAATATACAATTAATTTCTGTAGTTAGCAACAACAATGATTGAAAACGCGATCGAAAATCATAATTTGCGGGAATTGGTGACTTACTTTGAGATAAATCTCGGTTGCAGTTCATTTCTCGGTAATTACTTAGCTTTTGTAAATTTTTGTTTCATTAGCTTGACAAATTAATATAGTAGTTATACAAAAATAACAATAAGTAAATGAAAAAAAAATTGTAATTGACGAATATATGAAAAGCAAAATTTTCTTTGTTAATCGTAAAAACCTTGTATTAGTTCTAGAATATTTCTTTTGTCAATTAATCAAATAACTGTCGATATATTTTTACTCTATATTTTTCTGAAACCTTTGATATATTAAATACTGTAATGAAATGGAAAGTGGAACTACGACAAAGTTTTTTAAATTTCTGATAATAAAAAACATATGAAACTAAGATTATAGCAAAAAGCTCTTTTATTACCAATAAAATACATGTATGAATGAAAATTATATTATTTTCTGCTACTCCATCGTTAGTTAAATACACAGAAATTAATTAAAAATTTCTGCGCTGGAGAAGGACTCGAACCTCTATCTGCCGTTTTCTATGCTTTACCAATTAAGTTTTTATAAATTATTATGGAACAGATCTAATAATTAATTTCTGTGTATTTAATAACTCAAATTATAATTTTCATTAAATCTAATTTATATATTTATATATAATTACGATACATGTATGAATATTTATACCATGTATTTCGTGCACTTCTATGGTTTTTATTTGTGGTAATACTCAAATTAATAATCTAAAGAATTGGTATTTTCCGTCCACGCCGACATATGAAAGGTATTAAATATTTCTAGTATCCTCAATAAATTTGTATTCTATAATATTGAATGCAACGTTTTCAATTTTAATTTTTTTTAATATATGACAGTTCATTATACAAACATTACACCTTAAATCGAGTGAAGTTGAACAAAATATCTGGTACGTTGACTTTCGCGGTCGTGGTCCATATTATCTTCTTCTGGGCTTCCGGGCTTGAACCACGTCACTGGTATAACTGCCGACGTTTCATACCCATTCGTATGGGACATCTTCAGGACTCAACTACTGCTACTGTCTGTGGCATTGAAATGTTTCAGTGTGACAGACATCTATTAAATGCTGAGAATGTACAACGTTGAGCAAGATTTGTTGAGGTTTCTAAGATTCAAGTTGAATAATGTTTATCCTAGAAAAAGCTATGATTATTCTTTATTATTGTTAACATTGCATGAATGTGATCTCAACTTTCATATACATGCCGGAAAAACATGAGGGCTCATTTCACGCACGCTTTGATGCACAACAGCGTTGATTGTCCTCTATTATTGGAATCAATGTACAAACAGCCATGACTAGTTTTCTAAAGATGTATAAATGCTGATAAATATTTTAATATTTTTATCGAATTTAAGATTAAGATAAGTCCAAATGTGCTGTGCTCTTGAGGACATCATATTTTGTTCTTATTTTTTTGGATTTAATGCAAAAATTTGTATAATGTATGTTTTCCATGGTTTATATTGATGGGCATTAGACAATATTATTATTATGCCATAGTAATAATAATAATATTTCACTAACTTCCCCACCCTAACACCAAATTTTCCACTAAGCTCGAGCTGTACGCGACTGATACTAAGGTACTACTATACACAACAAAATGGTAAATTAATACAAGCTTGTTGATGCTTTATATCTTTATAACAAGGAACATTATTGTGATTCTTCGATTGTAATAATGACACCATTGTTTCAAAATATGTGGAATAAAGTATATATACCAAGACAATGATAGTGAATGTACTCATAAAGCATTGTGGAAATTGGAGAGGGTACTCACGTGTACAATTAATAAGATTTTTTTGCGAATTTGCAATAATTTTCTAATGTAGTGACACACTTTGTTTCCATGTAAATAATACCAAGTGCGGACCTAAGACAAGGTAATAACATTAGTTATGAGTAAGCTATAATTGGGACAATTTAGAGGCTTGTAAACAATACGAAAATACGAGGACTAGCGCATCCTAAAAAACTCAAACTAAGATAGGGTAAGTCAAGTGCTGTGGCCGCAAGAAAGTAATAGTAAGTTACTTACGATCCCATAGGGGCACCAGACGCAACCCTCTTATTTTTAACCTTACTACAAACAATGGTGCTTGCGGATTATTGTTCCCCTTGCAACTCGTAGGAATAGCATGGATAAGATGCTGAGCACATCTCGATAACAAAAAAATTAGGAAGAACACGAGAGGTTCTAAAGCTGCAAAGCACAAATCCTACATGAGAAAAATAATTTAGAAAGTCATGGTTCTTATGCCCGAAGTAGAGATCAATTCAACTAGGTTACTTGGAACGTCTAAGACTGGAACTGGTGAAACAGGGATGATATTACAATAAAAGGTTAAGTTAAACAGGCATATATGAAGAAGTTAAGAGACTCTAGAGAGACATGAGTACTACATAATCTGTATAAATGCCATAAAATTTAGAAAGTATCTGATGCAGTTCTTTTTTAGTTTGTAAAGCATGTAGGGATTATTTTGAAAATATAAAAAAACTACATATCAATTCACACAAATGATTTAACCAAAGCGCTCTCTTTTAAAAAAATTAATTGAGAATAGATCTCTTACGACCTTCTTCTCATTGACTGTGCACACGAATGTTTTATTTAGAGCACCTGTTTTATTATGCGTTGCGCAAATGAATACTTTATTGAAACTGTCTCTGCAGTTTCGATAATAGAGAAGAAACCACGTACAGCTCTTTTTCGCTTTTCATCTCTTACTAATTTACATTAGCCTGCCGTATTTTTTTTCTATTTCTTCTCGGAATCAAACGCAAATGAAATTATATTCAGAAGAAAATTATTTGCAATAAATTCTCGAATTACAAGGTACAATTTTGAATTATTCAAGATATTGTGTAGAGGTAATATACCTTATATTTTGCAATACTAATATGATTTTCACGAACACTAAATTACGCCTACGAATTCAAAATCTGTAAATAATTAAATGAAATTAACAATGGTTCTGTACTACCTAATAAATTTACCCGACAGAATAGAGAATCGTTAGCTTTGAAAGTGGAATTGGGGATTATCGGGAAGACGTAATTACAACGTATTTTACGGTAGAACTTTGTTCTAGTAATACAATGAAAGTAGTCGCGACAACTATTTCAGATAGAATGGAATGAGATTATTACAGTCTTCCAAACAAACAAATTCATTCCTCTGATGTTCCCAATATATTGCAAAATCGTATGATCCTAATGTTAGAATATTAGATTATTTTTTGGATTATATATTTGAAAAATTAAATAAACGATAGTATCTCCAAATAGACTATATACGAGGATAGCCGTTTATATTTCGGGAACTGGCAACACTATTAGTGTTGCCTCCGATCTGATGATTGCATCGTGAAGTTTGTCATTTTTGACAATATATTTACCTTGATAGTTTTATTATTCGGTCGCTATTTCTATCGTTGACAGTAACTTGAACATTTTATGCAAGAGAAAAAAATGGAATTAACTCGCGAACAATTTCGTGTAATTATTTTTCATAACTTTCGGCATGGATTACCTCAACAAGAATGCATCGATGAGCTGAATTCTTTATATGGCGATGAAACACCATAGAAAACAACAGTATTTCGTTGATATAGTGAATTCAAACTTCGACGGCGTTCTTTGGGCGATGAATTTCGTGAAGGTCGTTCCACAAATGTCGGAAAACATTAGTACAGTGCCTGAATTGATAATGCAAAACCGTCATGCATCATATCGTGAGATCGATGCATCTCTAGGTATTAGTAACACCAGCGTGCATAAGATCCTTCATGAACATTTAGCCGCTAAGAAGCTATATTGACGCTGGGTAGTACATAATTTGACAATTGCTTAAAAAAGGACTCGCGTCGATTGGTGCCAAGAAATGTACAAAAAATACAATGCCGGTGTTTCAAAGAACATTTATAAAGTCGTCACAGGTGATGAATATTGGGTCTATACGTATGAACCTGATAGTTAACAGCAATCGACTGTGTGGGAATTCCAAGATGACCCAAAACCAACAAGATTTGTTCGCGCTTGAAGCACGTCATAACAAATGGTCGCCTGTTTTTTCGGAAACAAATATAAACGGCTACCCTCGTATGAGTAAGAATTCATTTAAAATTGAAATTACATATATACATTTCATTTTAAAATATTGATCGATTCTCCGTCCATAATTCATTTGTGGATATTTTGAGGAAAATTCTATTTTTTTGTAAAAAAAAATTAATGTCACTACAATTGTTTAATTTCCTAAAACTGCTTTGTAATAAAAAAAACTAAAACTTTTTTTACTACAAAGTACGTAATAATGAATGAATTGAAATCAAATTTGTTAGCATTACAGAGAGTTACTAGGCAACGCACAATTAGTTGTTTCTATTATGGTTAGGTAGATTTTTTGCAGTTCCTTTTGTAGATTTGAGCATGAATTTTATTTCTCTCGCTCCAGGAGGTCATAAAAGTTCATTATCATGTTTAGGATAGATATTCCTGTGTTTCCTTATAAATAGATACTAAACAATACCTAAAATATATAGAAATGTTTATGAGAATACACGTATAAATCAATTATATTTCAGCATGTTGCTGTATACAGCTTTTTCCAATAAAAAACTAGAAAGCAGTGGCTCGACTCGATGTTTATGCGCTTCTGAACTTTTAGCATCCTAGAGTAAAATTTATCGTTGCAAAGGAAAGCAAGCCATAAACCGAATATCCATTTATTACGAGTTTTCAAACAAAAGAACGATTCATTGAATTATAGAGAACCACACCTACTTTCTGTATCTTTGTACAGGAAAATACTGGAAGTAACGTTAATAAAATGATTTTAAATGAAAGAAAAGTCATTAATATAATTTTTTTAATAAAATTTACAATTTATTATTTGAATGTTCCTTAAACTACTTTCCATTAAGAGTATTTTACACTACTTTTTGAAATTTTGCGCCGTACCATAATTTAGTTAAAGGATTGTTTGGCCCCGAAAATCTAATGTCGTTAATGTACATAAACTTTAACAAGAATCCACTCAACGTAGATTACATTTGCAGTATCTAGAGTTTTACGTGTAGCAAAAACTTGAAAATTTAATACGCTTAAACGAGTTAAATAATTAAACCCAAGCTTAAATTAGAAACCTTTCAGAGATTTTGAAGCTGGAGCAATAATAAATAAAATTTTTAAAAATTCACTTCGACATATATGTAAAAGCACTTTTGAATTATTAATTATAATCTTACATAAAGATCTCAATTAAGCTTCATAATAAGTCGTTTAAATTTTGAATGCCATTAATAAATTATAAATTATAGAAGCAACGTACAGCGAAAAAGAAGCAAGAGCGTAAGTATTTAAAAAGGCTGCATCACTTATAGTGAGTTTAAGATGTTCAGGGAAGGGTTTCAGTTCAAAACTTTAAACAAAAAATTGACTATTTGTAGCATAAATATGCCAAGATCTATTTTTTTCTTAAGTCATCCAAAGTTAGAAAAATTTGTGGTTTTTGGCATGTATTTCAGTAGATAATATTGATAGTAGTATCAGTGGTTACTTCATCTTGTTTTTCAGATTTGAACCGTATCATTGATACCTCTGCTACGGATTTTTATGAGGCCTAGCTAAATGTGCAGTGTGGGTACACATACTACTGTGGGCAAAAAATAGTAAGACTTTTTAATTTAAATTTCGCGCGAAAACCCATTCGTCGAAATATTTTTTTTCTAGGTTGGTATGACTGTCAGTGACATCTGTGCCAAATGTCACATCAAAATGTTCCATTAAATTTTGTGTACGGAATCAAATTTCTGGTGCCGAAACGTTCAGAATGTTGCAAAAGGCCTTCGGTGATAATTGTTTGTCGCGAGCAAGTGTTTTTGATTGGTACAAATTATTCAAAGAGAGTCGAGAACGCGTTGATGACGAACCATGTCCAGAACGGCCATTAACATCAACTGATGATCAACACGTCAATAGAATCAAGGAATTGATGCTTGAGAATCGACGATTAACAGTCAGAGACCTTACTGGCATCGTTGGAATATCGGAAGGATCAGAGAAAACTATTTTGAAAGATCACTTGGGCCTAAGAAAAGTGAAAGCACGATTTGTTCCAAAATCACTCAATTTTTTCGAAAAACAGCGTCGCGTTGACGTCTGTGAAACAATGCTTTCCGACTATCAAGACAAAATGAAAGGCATCATAACTGGAGATGAGACTTGGATCTACGCTTATGACCCGGAAACAGGTGAGCCGAAGCCCAAAAAACCACGTCAAAGCAAGTCAAAAATCGAGGTTATGTTGAGAGTTTTCTTCGATTATCGAGGTGTAGTGCACTCCGAATTCCTTCCGACCGACCAAACTGTCAACAAAAATACTGTTTGAGTGTTATGCGTCATTTGCGCAATGCTATTCGTAAAAGGAGGTCAGAATTATGGACCGACAACTCTTTGTTTTTGTACCACGATAATGCACCGTCGCATACTGCATTAATTCTTCGTGAGTTTTTCGCCAAATTTTCAACAAATATCGTGCCGCAACCACCGTATTCGCCTGATTTAGCTCCGTGTGACTTCTGGCCTCTCCGGGGAAACCGTTTTGAGTCAATTGAAGACATTAAACGTGAATCGCTACGCGCATAGAAGGCTATTCCTGAAATTGACTTTAACAACTGTTTCGAGAATTGGAAGAAACGTTGGCACAAGTGTATTGGGGCCAGGGGGGATTACTTTGATGGGAACGAAATAGATTTGGAAGAATAAATTAAGAATTTAAAAATTATGAACAAAGTCTTACTATTTTTTTCCCACAGTAGTATCTTCTCCTAACGAAATAATATTTATGCCACATTTTTACTATCAAACTCAGTTGCTTTGTCTATATGCCAGTACCATAAGTAATTTTGATGGATCCTGTGGTTGATTAACTTAATCACTTAAGGTTGATTTAGAAATATTTAATACGAATTATAAACACTTAAAATAATACATATTCCTAAAATTGTTTCCCTGTGTTCTTATAATAGTTTAGCATTTTGAATATTTTAGTTTTATCTAGTGAGTTAAATTTTACCCAAGTGATCCCACGTCGGCCTTATGATACATAAACTTATGAAGCCTCCAGGTTAATATTAGTTATAAACATGAAGTTTTGTAAAACACAGACGGAACGAACCTCTTTCCACATTAATTTTCGTATTCTGTAAATGTATTTGCGATTTTTAGCATGTATTTCAGTAGATAATATTGGTAGTAGTATCAGTGGTTACTTCATCTTGTTTTTCAGATTGGAACCGTATCCTTGGTGCTTCTGCTACGGATGCTTTGTCTTCACTTACCTGAGGTATTTCCATAGCTTAACTGCTAGTATTGCTATCGCTGTTGCACCGAAACTGGTATAAGATGACGTTGTTTGTCACAGGCCAACGGGTTTTGCGGTTACGGTTGACTTGGTTGGAGATAAAAGATTACCAGGCAATGTCTGGGTGTAACCGTTACAGTTCACGGCTGAAGGAGTTAACAGAAGAATACTTCCAGCACTGTTTCGAACAATGGAAGATTCGCATGGAGTGTTGTAGGGAGAGAGGAGGGGTGTATATTGAAGGTGATTATAAGTAAATATGTATGAAATCAAAATAAAATGTTTTATAGTGTCAGTCTCGTTATTTAACAGCCGCAACTCGTATATGGTAAAAAATTGTATATGTAATGTTAATTTTGTTATGTTTTCTTTCTTATTATTTATTAGAAGGCTCTCCTAAAGTAATTCTGATCCTGAACTTGCAAATATTTGATTTTTCACATTGAAAATAAATAAGTTACAATAATTTCCACCGAAATTAAAAGTCTGATTACATTATAAATATTCTTATCAAATCTATTTTCATTTTCTTAAACTTAGAAAATTTTATTAAAATCTAAGTAACCGTATCATAGATATTCGAATGAATCCATTCATTAGTCTAACTCTGTATATTGTTGTTTATTAGTTTAACCAATTAAAATTATTTGACACAATTTAAAAATCAAAACGACAAATATATACAATAAATCTCTTTATTTCTTATCAAGTGCAATTTATTCAAATATAATGCAACGAGCTCAAAATTCATCAGTTTCATATCAGACTAATTTACATTAATTCCCAGAGAAATGTTAGTGATGCAATATATTGCTTTTACAATTCTTTGAGAGTACATGTAGACTTTACAGTATAGATTCAGCCCAACAAGAGACTTATAGCATTTATGTATTAAATGGCCAAAAGGAAGTATGGAACAAAATTGTCAACTTATAATAAAGGATTAAAATAATCTTTACAAAAAATACTAGTAGTGTATGTGACATTTTAAGTACTTGGCATTTCATTTTACTCATTATATGCATACATCTTTCTCGTCACAAGTCACTTATTGTGTTACAGATTATTTAGAAAAGCGTATTTATCAGTGTCAAAAACTTAATAAACCCTGTATATACATTCGATTTCGTAAATTATCTATAATTAACAAAAGATGTCATGTAACATTAGTTACACGTTATCAGTGTACTACACATATTTGGACTTATATACATCTTTAATGAAAGCATGTTCTCATAATAGTATTTAACAAAGGATCGCAGGGCTTCGTAAAAGCCGTGGACTCTCCGGCCTTACGACGTCCTGAAATTTGTACAAACTTGTTAAGTACTGTTACAATATTAAGGACTAACAATTAACATTTTTTAAAGTAATCGTATTTGCAAGTGTTTCAAGTTTAGATAAATATAATAGTTGGATATAATTTTCCTAAGACTAAATCTCAAGCAATTGTTCGAGGTAGGAAATTATTATCTGTATTACTGAATGTAATATATTTACATTTATAATTATGCAGAGTTAAATAATAATTAAAAATATTGAATTCATAATTTACAAAAAAATTGTTATAATAGAGAGATACCACCGGTTTAGAAACCACTTCAATATGACGATTTTGGGAACCACTTCCTCGTGGAAACAACATTGCCTGAGGTGGAACAGGTCTAAGCATATTTTAAACAGACAATCAACAACTTTCACTTGATATTGAATAGATGAAGGACCTCCGAACTGATAAAAACTGTTCTGAATCAATAATGAACACCTTCAAATAGCTTCTCTGTTCAGTAGCTATTAATTATCAGTTCAGTGCCTTTTTAACATCAAAGCTGTTCTTTAATTAGCTGAGAGCTGCTTGTTATCTATTTAAAACGCATTCAGTCTTGCTTCACTTAAATCTCCATAAAACTGTTCATTATCAGTCCAGTCTTATCAATTCAAAGCGGTTTCTTAAATGTTGAATCAGTTGAGAGCTATTTATTATCTATTTGAAACATGTTCAGGCCTGTCTTGCTCAAATCTCCATAAAGAAGTGGTTCCCAAACAAGTGATATCACTCTATTAGTAAGCTTTGTACTGTTTACTAGATTTGGAATCAAGTACTGATATCTTCCTACACTCAACAATTTATTATCTTATTTAGTAACATCGAATAGAACTTGTATTAATATTTTATTAAATATGGATCCACGTTCATATAAATACATATATACACAGTCAATATAAAAACTACAAATTGTATATTAATAAGACAATAATTTATAAATATTTAACATTTATTTATTATATATAAGTACGTGTACGACAATATACACTCAATAAAATATCGAAAGACATATAAAAAAGAAGACATAAATATCTATATTAAAAATATCGACTAGATTTTTTCACGAATTTATGAAAAATAGGATATTAAAAATAAAAAACTGTATTTCTACGAATTGAAAATTCGTGTCTTGAAAAACTTTCTATAAATATTTTGTACCCACATTATAGTGAAGACTTTCCGAGTTGTCTGCTGTTTCCGCTAGCGGACTTCTTTACGAGCTAGCTAGTCAGATTTGTCATTTCTGTGCTCATGTTTCCAGCGTGAAACTCTCCAGCCATAACGACGACATCTGGCGTTCCCTTGCCCAACGTTTTTCGGGAGACTTTAATAGAACTCCTTTTTGTACCCGCATTATTTTCCGACGTTGATGATAAGCACATGATGTCCTTAAATTCTTTCCAGAAATTCTCGTTTAGCCATCCATACAGAACTGGATTGGAACACGCTGAAGACATGCCCATCATATGACAAACCGCATAAATGACAATGCCAGTCTCCTGACTAAATTCCTCGGAGGAACATATGTCTGCTATAAGATTGAAGAGATTCAATGGTAGCCAGCTAATACAAAAAACTAAAGCTATTGATATTAGTAACATGTTGGTTCGTTTCAGTTTTCGTCCACGCGTTTGACGTCTCGTTGAATTTTGACTAAATTCTTCGTTGCTTACGAAACCACTGGCAAAACGGTAACGTAGTTTTAAATATATACTCAGATATGCGCTCTGAAACAAAAGAGAAACGTATTTAAATCAAAGAAATTCATGTTAGACCAAAATATTTCTTATTATATAAAAGTTTAAAGTAAGCTTTACTTCAATTTGATATTACAGTTTCAGTTGTTGATAAAAATTGTACAGCTAGAATCATTCATACGAAATAATTTTTTTTTTGGTTTTTATATATACGACATTGAAAGCCAATATAATTATTAACATTATACGACTTACTTGATGATATTTTAATCAATTGTGTCATATTTATAAACCCAATTGAAATCAGAATTTAAACTCGTAACTTTCAAGCTATAATAATAGTAATAATTATTACCTCCTTCTTTTTTAAGGTGCTACATATGTGTTATGTTTTGGTGTTATTGCTAAGAGCTAAATGTCCCCTTAATTAACCTAAACTAAATAATAATAGAGACATTATTTAATAGAGAATATATTTATTTGCACGTGATGGTTAGTAGATTTATTAGGAGCGCGTGTGCGGCTAGCCGAAGCGCTGTAATAAATGCAAATAAAAGAGAAAATAATGTAATGTAAGGAGTTAATAATTAGTAATTGCGTTCAATGAGCATCAAAAGTCCAGGACTTGTGCTAAGTTGAAAGAAAGATAATTAGTGGAAATAAAACAACAGGATTGCCCTTAAACTTTTATTCACTAAGCTAAATTAATTATTAAAGCTTGAGTATATTAACTAAAGATAATTAATAAGATCGAGAGCAACAAATAAAATAAGATAAGCGTAATGGCAAAGCTGTAATAAAAGTAAATCTAGAGATATGCAGCTGTTTGATAAAATATAAAAAAGGGTTAGATTAAAAAATGTTTCGGACGATACATAAAATACTTGCGGTTTGGGTGTGTGTTTATCTTGGGCCAGGATGTTATGTATATTTTGCGGTCGCCAAATAAACACGTGGACACAAGTAGCGCGGGAAAACTGAACTTTCACAACCACGTCGAAGGGATGCATGTGAACTTGACGACGGCCTCAGAAGAAGTCCCTGTGTCTAACACGCGCCAGCTTTTAAGAAGAACCCGTAGGCTGAAGGGTTAGGATACTGGTCATGTTTGAATCAACCAATAGCAAACGAGAACAGGCACGCTAGAAATTGGCGCGCTGAAGATACTGGCATAAATTAAAATTGTGATATTAATTTCAATATAAGCACCTAGCAGATAGATATCTAGACAGAATAATAGACGTCTATTCTGTGTGAGAAATAGAAGGATTAATATTTGAATTTCTATTGCATTTAGATATCAATATGCGGAATTAAAATTAAATATGTTAGTCAAGGGAAAATTACCAAAACTATTCCAGGAAAAGGATCGAAGAGTTGTTCCTAGAAAACAACGACAGTTTGTTTTATTACAGCCTGACCGTACGTGAAGAATACGAAAGATTCCTGCATTTGTATATATCACAAAAACGTCAAAATAAATAATAATTTATGACTTGAAAATAGAAATATTTTTAAATTAAAATAAACTAATTTAAAAAACACGATATAAACAGCAATAATAATAGTATTTTTTAAAAGACAAAAAAGGTGAAAGGAATGAAATGAACGAAAACATCAAAAAATATTTTGATGGAAATCAAAAACACTTTCGCAGAAACCTAGAAACAATTGACAATCTGAGATTCTGGCCAGCTAATCCTGATCAAATTATTATCAAAATTTTAGGAAAACATGTGGTCACATTCTATAGAGCATATCGACGCAATTACATGAATAGACGAAGAGAATAAACACCAAAATATTTCACAACAAAAAGATTTCATAATTACTATTAAAGAACTTAAAAAGACAATACAAACTACTCGTAACTGGGAAGCACTGTGTGTAAATCACATACATAATTTTTAGTACAAACACTTTACATCGTACATACGCAACTAATAAAATCTAATCTAAATCAATAACACAAACATCAATAACCCAAACAATAAATAAAAGTATTAGTTTTACAGCTAAAATAGGGTGTCCTAAAGAAATGTGCAGATTTTACCATTTTACTGCGATTAAACAAATGTTTAGTAATAATGAGTGCACAGATCCGTTAAGTATTAGCAAATATTACTTAATTAATTAATTAAGTATGCAAAGATTACTTCAGTAGATGTCGAACAGTCAGTCTTTTCGTATAAGATATTTGCCTCACGGCGAACTCGATTTGCTAAAACAACTATGGAAACATATCTTATGTTTCAAATATTTAACCGATCTTATTTTGTTTGCATTTACACTAAAAGCTGTTTAAATGGGTGTTTCGCATTTAATAAATTATATATAACTATTTATTTCATTTTATTTATCGACTATTATGCACGCGCCTGTGGTGCGCCCATATTCCCCACTCTATTCATAGAATATAACAACAATGATTATTATACTTATCATAAATAAAGCAATGCTTTCTTCATTAGAAATAATACGGTTTTTAATATATTTTTCAGCTACTGCAAATGATATCTATCATTATAGGATCATACAAATGTAGTAGAACATATTCAAAAAACATTTTTCTAAAATATCACGGATTTATTGTATATTAATAGCATGAGTAAAGTTTGGTCACGGACAGTATCCAGCGCATCTGCCTAAGTTCGGAATTGTAGCCGCATTGTCAGTGTGGAAAGGAAATTGCGAACCTTAACCATATATTGTTAATAATATGTGGATTCATATATAAATTAATGTCGGGAGTACGATTACCTAGCATTTAACCCTAATGTATAATAATAATAAATATGTATGTGTACGACTTGAATGTTGAGTCTCTCATTAAGATGAACATAAAGATTTGAAAATCAGATGTGTTGGTGTTTCCATTCCAAATTTACCTGTGGACTAATCCATTGACGGTAACCGAATGAATCTATGTAGTAACTGTTAGTCATCCCGATTGCTCCCGGGATGCGAAATCTGTGTTAATGTTAATCCTGCAGAAACGAGTGCGCACTCATTGGCGGCGATGATGTACATATTTCGAAAGCGGTCGAATATATCCGAAGTCTGGATTCATATGTGTATGGTATATGTATGAATGCCGGATTAGATTGATGATGGCGAATCGATGGCGTTCTTTGTTATGTTCGATGAGTGTTAACCGATTTCTTAACCGATTATCGACATTAGAATACACTGGCACTATTATTAAATATATTGTTTGCAATATCAACATTTTACCCAACAGTATTTTTGTGTGTAAAAGACATATTAATAGCAAACAACACCAGCTAAATCCTGGGGGAAATATGTTCAGGAATGGAGATTACCAAAAAGAGGTCAATTACAGTATAGTTTTCCTCAGGTGAAAAACACGATTACTGATCAAATAAAAACAGTTAAAAGATCAAAAAATATGCCTGAAAGTAGATGAAACAACGGATGCAAAAATGAATAGTCTTTAAATGTGTTAGCGCGCACTTTAAAAAGCGGTGAGATTTCCTTGGCTCTTTTTTTACGTAGTAGAATATTACAGAATACATATGCGGAAAGGATAGTAGAAACTATAAAACATGCCTTTGGGAAGTTCAATATATCGGCAATCGAACTTGTAATGTTGGTTACAAATGAGGGTTCGAATATGGTTAAAGTTGGAAAGTTTCTAAAACAATTTATCCTGAATTGCTTCACGTAACCTGTTTGCTCCATGCATGTCATCTTGTAGCTAAATTTAATAGAAACAGTTATCCATGATTACACCAATTTATAGTTTCTACCAAAAAGGGATTTTATTAAATCTCCAAAACGCATTCGTGAGTTTAAACAGGCTTGTTCGGACATTCCACCCGCCAGCCACCACAGCCGATATTGACGAGGAACAAGGCTTGAAGCTGTTTTATATTATGAGAAATTTTTGCACATTATTAAACCTTGCATCTTAAATTTAAATCCGCAAGATGCTCGAACAATTTCAGTATGTCAGCGGCTGGTTCCAAATACCGAAATCCACACTCGAATACAGCAAATTTCCGAAAATTATTCAATTCTTTTAGATACTATTTCCAAATTAAAGAACACCAAGTTGTCATTATAGGAAGCACTAAATATAGTATATTATCCCAAAGAGTCCTTAGAAAATCTAACAGACAATATAGGAAGATTAACAACCGATGAATTGTGTGCGGTTATAAATAAGAATCCCGATTTTCAAACTATAGTGTGTATAGATGAGAATTTAACTGAAAACTGAGAGTGCGAATATGATGTGAACGTCCTTTAAATTCGCATATATCGTTAACATCACATCATTAGACGCAGAACGCTCCTTTTCCAAATACACCTACATATTTTCACCTCGCCGTAGGAGTATGACTGAGTCAGCACTGTAAGGCATACTAATGACACAATACTACAGCGAATATTTGCGTGACTCTACATCAAAATTATTATTTTTAATATTGATAGTAACTGAGCCGTACGCGACTGCGAAAGCACTCGTGTCTGCAGTCTTAATTATAACCCTAATGTAGAGTAATAACAAACATTTGTACGACTTAGTTATTGAGTCTATCATAAAGATGAACATAAAGGTTTGAAAATGAGTTGTGCTGGTATTTCCATTCCAAATTTATCTGGGTGATCCATTAACGGTAGCTCAATGCATCTATGTGTTACCTGTTAAGTCATCTCTATAGGTTCCAGGATGCGAAACGTGTGTCCTAATCTTACACATAGTAATTCATTATGTCTAGCTTTAAAAGTTAAAAAACATTTCGAAATATTTCGTTACCCTTTTTATTACACTCATGCGACTGGGCGTTGATCAGGAGACTCCGTATAATAATAAAAAAAGGACATACTTTTTCGTAGTTAAATTTAAATATTGCAAAATTTCAAAATATCTAGACTATTTTAATTCGGCTTTTCAAGTTAAGGGCCGCTTATTTACAAAGTTCAATAAAAAGAATTATGTAAATAAGGGCTTCTACCTGTAACCACTGATATGACACGAGCCATGGCAGGTTTCATTTGGCCAGTTCAGCTATGTACGAGGATAATTTGACAAGTAGTGAGAATGACACATAGGTGGCGCTCTAATTGGTAAAACAAATGCACTGTAATTTAGGTTGCCTATTTATATGTTTACATTCCGATATTTAGATAAATCGGTTGATTAGTTTATTTTTGACAGCTGACTGAAAAAGAAGCAACACGTCGTTTTGTTAAAATGTAAGAAGCAGAGTATGTTGCGGTGATTAAATACTTCGTAATTAAGGGTATGGAAGTAACCGAAATAAAAGATGAGTTACGGGAAACGTTAGGTGAATCTGCTCCATCATTCGCCACAATAAGTAGATGGGTAAATGAATTTAAACGTGGTAGAACAAGCTGTGTTGATGAAGCGCGCTCTGGAGCACCCAAAATCGTGACTTCTAAGGAAATGATTATAAAAATCCATAATATTATTACGTAAGATCGACGACTCAAAGTGAGAGAGATAGCAGACATAGTAAACATTTCAACAGAACGCGTACACCACACTTTAATGAAAGAATTGTGGCTTTCCAAGCTTTCGGCAAGATGGGTGCCGCGATGGCGCATTTCCAATGAGTGTTTGAACCTTTATAAGCGGAATCTGGTTGATTTTTGTAGGCGATTTGTTACTTGCGATGAAACTTGGATACACTACAGTACACCCGAAACTAAACAACAGTCGAAACAATGGTTAGAACGTGGTTCTGCACCTCCAAAGAAAGCGAAAACCACTTTATCGGCAAACAAGGTGATGGCATCAATTTTTTGGGATTCAAAGGGCATTTTGCTCATTGATTACCATCAGATAGGTGCCACAGTAAACGGACAATATTATGCAGAACTTCTATAAAAATTAAATGTTGAGAATCGTGCTAAACAGCCAGGAATGGCAAAGAAAAAGATCCTATTTCACCAAGACAACGCTCCCTCGCATACCAGCAGAGTTGCGATGTCCAAAATCCACGAGTTACATTTCCAGTTAGTACCGCATGCGCCTTATTTGCCGGACCTTGCCCCTTCCGACTTCCATTTTTCCCAAAATTGAAAACGGCACTAGATAGAAAGAAATTTTGGTCTAACAACGAGCTTATCATCTTCGTAAATGAGTATTTTGCAAGCCTTCCGGAATCGCATTTTAGAGTTGGCATAAGGGCATTGGAGCACCGTTGGAATAAATGTATTGCTCTTTTAGGAGAGTATATTGAAAAATAAAAATTATTTTGTATTTAAAAAATTTGTTTTTCTTTGCCATTCTCATTACTTGTCAAACTACCCTCGTACGTACATACATGCACATGGAGAAAAATATTTTGTCAGGCACTGTACATGATAATTGTTTCACAACAAAGTGAATTATTCCATCTTTGGTACTGTTGTTATTGTGACTGTATATTTTGAACCAAATTCTTTTCCTTTGCTAATTTTAATTTTTCTAGTTTGTGAGATGTTTTATTTCAATAATTTATTTATTTCTTTTACTTTTTCTTTATGCACTGCACACACCTAGTTTATATTATATTATCCTGTAATTAGACTTTTACTTTTGGGTAAGAAAAAATTATTATTGTGTGGAAGTCAGTTTCCATAGAAACTTCCTCAGCGAAGAAGACATTACTTTTTTCCATCACTGTATATGAATACTTCGATCAATACTTGAAAACAACATTTTAATTAATTTGACAGTTCCACTTAATTAAACTGCTTTAAATAAATACACCCTGAGCTTAATTAAGTTACAAAAATAATGAAGGTCCCAAGCCCTGTTGAAATGTTTGTTTTTCTAACACGGATTTAAAAGAAGACAATGAATTTTCTGTGGGGGGGAAATAACTAATCGTTCAATCTCCCAATACCGTGAATTTTAGATCGCAATAGCTACTTACTTGCTGAATAATTAACATGTATATCTGCTTCACGTGCAACCCACTTGGATTATTAACCAACATAATGGATGTAATGATTAGTGATGAATTATTTTGTGTTTCTAATCAGATAGTTGTGAATATTGTAAAAGATATATCATATTTATGATTCATTTATACATATATGTACATAACGAAACACTTCAATTTTGATTAATCGATTTGTAATTATGAGTCTAATTTGTTTTGTAATATGACGATTATGTTTCAAAATACTACTTCACACATGGAAATGTAAACATTCATTACTTTTATTAGTTACGGATTATTAGTTTTGCTATATTGAGTTTTTCCCAATACTCCAGCATTTCAAAAACAGAATTCACTACCACCCATTTTTCAATTACTAAAAATATACGTAAAAATGAAGGACATATATTCTTTTGCTTGGGAATATACACAGACTCGCCATAAATGCTGTCAATGATACACAATTCTATCGTCAAAGATGTGCAAATACATTTATTTGGTAGTAGCTGAGCGAACACCGTTCAAGTTACGCGGACAATTCGACAACTAACTGCTGTTTTATTTAAGCGCCCAATGCATTATTTTTATTATTAATTAAGCGTGTAGTGACGAATACACACTCATTGGCGGCGACGATATATTTCGAAAGCGGTCGGATATACCCGAAGTCCAGATTTATGTGCGCATGGTATGTGTATGAATGCCAGATTAGATTAATGATGACGACTCAATGGCGTTCTTTGTTATATTCGACGGGTGTTAATAGATTTCTTAACCGATTTTCGACATTAGAATTGGCACTATTATTAAATTTATTGTTAGCAATATCAACATTTTACAGTACAGTATTCTTGTGTGTAAAAGACATGTTAATAGCAAACAACGACAAATGCGCAACATGATGTACTATAATAAAAATTTCTATATGACTTTATTTTTATGTCAAGTGTGTGCAACATTCCACAAAATATTGTGGACAATGAAGAATTTCGAAACTTTTGGGGGAAAGCGTTGGCAATCTCCGAAATGGAGATCGCCAACGAGAGGCCAATTACAGTATAATTTTCCTCGTGTGATAAACACGATTATGGTTCAAATAAAAGCAGAGTTCAAAGATAAAAAAATATGGCTGACGGTGGATGAAAGAAAGAGTAGTACTTTAAATGTGTTAGTGCGCACACCAAAAAGCCATGAGATTTCCATGACTCGTCTTTTACGTAGTAGAATATTACAGAAGACAAGCGATAAAAGGATAGTAAAAACGTTTTATAGTTTTTAGGATAGTAAAAACTATAAAACATACCTTTGGCAAGTTCAATATATCGGCAATTAAACTTGCCATGTTGGTTACAGATGGGGGTTCGAATATGGTTAAAAATTGCTTCATGTAATCTGTTTGCTCCATGTATGTCATCTTGTAGCTGAATTTATTGGAAACAATTATTCAAAAGTAGAGCAATTTATAGTTTCTACCAAAAAAGTTTTTATTAAAGCTCCAAAACGCATTCGCGAGTTTAAACAGGCTTGTCTGAACATTCCTCAGCCACTACAGCTGGTATTGACGAGATGTAGAACGTGACTTAAAACTGTTTTATATTATGAGAAATTTTTATACATTATTAAACCTTCTATCTGAAATTTAAATCCGCAAGATGCTCAAGCATTTCAGTAAGTCAGCGGCTGGTTTCAGATACAGAAATCCATATTCAAGTAGAGAAAATTTCCGAAAATTATTCGATTCGTTTAGATACTGATTCCAAATTAGAGAACACCAAATTGTCATTACATGAGCGCTAAATATAGTAGATTACCTCGAAGTCTCGTTACGAAATCTAACAGATAGTATAGGAAGATTAACAATCGATAAATTGTGTGCGTTTATAGATAAGAATCGCCATTTTCCAAATATAGTGCGTATAGACAAGAGCTTAACTGAAAATCAAGAGTGCGAATATCCTTTTTAAATTCGCAAACATCACATCATTAGACGCAGAACTCTCCTTTTCCAAATATACCAACAAATTTTCACCTCGCCGTAGAAGTATGATCACATCAGTAACTTTTTAATATTGATAGTAACTGAGTCTACACTACTGGGAAAGCACTCATTTCTGCAGCCTTACTGTGAATATAGGGGACCAGTACGCATCTCTAGCTATGTAAGTGTAAAAGTCGCGCGCCCATTATATTGATTCAAAATGGACGTTGTAATAGAAACTCTTGACGAGTGCGAAATCCACGTTCTAATACGATTTTTACTTGTAAAGAGCTTTTAAACAACAGACATTCACAATGAAGTCAGTACTGTTTACGGACCAAATGTCATAAGTGATGGACTTGTGTATAAACAAGGAAGAACGAACATTAAGGATGAGGAAAGGAGTGGCCACCCATCTGTAATCAGTAATGAACTGTTCAGAATATTTACAACGAAGTCCGTGAAAAATCGATTTTTCACGTATTTCAACTTTGAAGAAATTATAATGCATCGGTTGGCAATTGGTATCCCATCCACCGTGTTCGCCAAATTTGGGCTCCTGTGACTTCCTTCTTATTCCGAACTTGAAGAAATGTCTTGACTGAAAGCGGATCACGTCAAGTGAAGGGGTCATTACCGAAACAGAGGTTTATTTTGCAGATTTCGAATAATCTTATTGTTTGGATGAATTAAAAAGTTCGAATATCGCTGGACTAAGTATATAGAGCTACAAGAGGATTACTTCGAGAAATAAATTTACTAAATACAAAACAATTGCATTGTATGGCTTAACACATATGTATTTATCATACCATGCTCGTATAAAAATAAATTATTGTTCAAAGTAAATAAATTTTTAGTTATTTTTCTCGTGTCAATAAATTCTATTAAAAAATATACATGCAAAGTTATATCTTTGTAGAAACAGAAGTAAAGTTTCTGCTCTATCAAATTACGCCAACGGAAATAAAAGTCTATATTTAAGGATACGAACAGCTAGTGTAGGCGAATATCTAAGAAATTTGATGGACTGTATTCTCGCCTGAAAGTTTGCGAAGGAAGTATTTGAGATCTTCCTCACTTTATTATAGAACCATATAAAAATAACTTTAAAAAGAATTTCGTTCTTGGTAAAGCGCCGCGAGTTTATAAATTGTCAGCTCTTTTATTAAATTAATGCATGAACAGAGATATTAAAGTCGACACATTTCTTAAGGTTATCAATGCAGAGAATAATCCTAATTCAAATAAAGCTTCCATTGTAAATATTCGTGTGTCTAAAGTTTAAACAAAGATTCTCGATTAGTTTTATTTTCGTCTCTTTATTACAAGTATTTTCAGATAGAAGATGATAAGTAATTCGAATTTTATTTTTAAGTTAACATGGTATACTCCGATTATTGTCAATTAAGATAGATTACATAAGGTTAATATTGAAATATTGAGATATTTTGTAATACATACATATGAACGTATATTGTAGTAGCAGATATTTTATGCTCCAAAAACACTACCGACAGAGTTATACTGAATTTTTTTCCCTGAAATGGTATTTGCGTAATTTTATTATTTATAACTTCCTGTAAAGCGAAATAGTATATTTCAGTGCATATTTCAGTTTCAGTGCAGTAGTTCAGCCCTGAAGATGTCCCATACAAATGGGTACGAAACGTCGGCAGATATACTAGTGACGCGGTTCCAGCCCGGAAACCCAGAAGCAGATAGCATGGACCACGACCGCGGAAGTCTACGTACCAAACGAAATAGTATAATTTTATGAAATTCAATTTCGAATCTATGTACAAGCAAAATAGGAAACAATATATGCTACTTTGAATGAAGTAAATAATTTGTATCAATTAATAACCAGATCGTTGTACATTAGAACAGCTTGGAATATAAAAGAGAATGATGACCTTGCGTCATCATGTGGGCATGATAATACGGGTTATGCTTTTGGTTAGGCAACGTGAAAATGTTTGACATTCATAGGAATATAGGCAAACACTGTTGGTGAAGAATGATCTGTGGTCGGTTTTTCGTATTTCGCCGTAAGTTTTCGCATCAATTTTTGAAATTAATGTATTCGAATGATGTGGGAAATTTGTAAAGTAATACTCTACAATCTCCAGTAGAATTTCAAATATCGTTTGAATTTGTAGAGTTGGTTTGAGCTTTTGCTACGTGCCTTCACATTAGAGGTGCATATGTTACTATTGGGTAGATGGCTGAGTTGTAAATGAGAATGTCTAGTCACAGATTAAGTTTATTTTTATGATGAATAAGTGAACGTAATTGTACTAGTGCTGTAGTGACTCAAACAGTTAGTTCCTGGATATGACGATGCCATGTGAGTTTCCTGTCAAGGATTACGCCAAGTTTTTCTGTTTGAATCTTTTCAGAGCACATCTGCTTCGAACATTTCAAGATTTTGAAGGTTTGGGGAACGTGGAGATTTGTTGTAGTACATGGCGGCAGTTTGCTGAATTTTTAACAATTCTTTTCGAAAACGACTACAATTTCTCGCAGGCGCTTCTGGGCGTGTGTAGGTTTTCTCTCTTGTGCGGACATAACTGTGTCGTCTGCATAGATTGCTAGTTGAATATCTGAAAGAGGTTTTGACATACCGCCGAGAAATATGTTAATGTGGGAGAGAATGAGATCGTGGGTTCGAGGCTCATTCGGAGGACAGCATTTTTTAAAAATATTTATGCATTATATATACAACGTATAAAGCAGTTAAAATTAGAATTTTTCAGTTTAGAATCATAAAAGTGCGTAATTATAGACAACGTGGGAAATTGTAGAGCTCTAGGGGACACTTTCAAGGATAAATCTGATAGAGGAGATGCCATTTCCATGTTTGTTTGACAATTTTATTTTGAAGAAAAGAATGAATGATTTGAATTACGCGAATGCAGATTTAAAACGTGAAGAATTTGTAGATTAGATCATCCTGCCAGACGCCATTTCAAATGAAGGAATATCTAAAGCATTGAATTCTTGACGTTAGTATCAATTTATACCTCTAAGATACTAACTATTCCTGTTTCTATAGAAATGAACTCAAGATATTTATAAACTACCTTTTAAATCGCTAACACATACGTCATGATTACTATTTTTTGTTACTTAAATTTATAAATTGACTCCTCTAATAGGAACTTCAAAGTAAAGTTCAATTTAAATAAATTATTTATCTTTTGTTTTACAAATATTGCGAGAAGCGTACTGTTATTAACAATACTGCATTCAACAATTAATGAGACACGTGCTTGTGATAATTACTTCCTGTTAAGTAGAACGCGTGGCAGTTACACAAGAAACTAGTAAATTAAGTGAGCTGTACTCTATATATAAGTTAATTAAGAACATTCAAAACTTTTAAAGAATTTTATTAATGGAAATGAAGTTACAGTAAATTATTGTTTCTATGAAGAGAATTAATTTTTCCGCTAGTGTACACTCGTATACCATTGAAGGAACATTCAGAAGGCATTGGATTTATGTAGTATCCCGAAGTGAAGCAAATAAATTTGTTTTACAACGATCTCATATAATTCTCAATATCAAAAGTAAGTTGCTGAAACGTATTTCATTCACTTCAGATAATGATAATGTCGATTTTCCAAAATAGAAATAAATGATACGTCTTCAAAAACATGGAGAATTGATTTTTCGAATCTTCTTCGCCCTCTTTTAATTATAATGCTTGTTAATATTCGGGATCGTTTTCTTCTTGCTGAGATAGCAACTGCTAGCTATCGTGCCATCTCTAATGTGATTGATCTGAAGTCTACTACCCTGTGGTCTTCCATTTCGTGCTTCATTTGCTATTCTATCTTCCTCCATTCCATTTTCTTCTGCGTTTTGTCACCCATCGTACGAGATCCTCAATCTTACGCTGCTTTCTAACGTTGAAACTTCGTCTTCGATTCAGTAATGTGTGCCTGAAGATTGCTTTTAAAACTGACATTTATGTAGTTCGCAAGAGTGGTATCCTTATTTTTGTGACCGCTCTTGTCTCTTCCGGTTTTACATTCTATTGTTAGATTTACTTATTCGAATTATATCATCCTGATATTATGACTGCTTTCTTAATTTACTATTTTATGTCAGCGATTAAGTCCTTGATACTTAAGTAGTAACTAATATCCATACTCCTAAGTAATCGAGTACAAATCGTAACGACACCGCTTAAAGGAAGGCGTTTTTAAACAAAATTAGATACTGCTACTGCTTCGGGACGATTTGAAGAATTTCTCAAAGAATAAATTAAATTATTAAATACACTTTCTATTGTAACCAATCCCAATTCCTATCGAAAATCCCTCAATTTAATTTGTTTAGAATATAGTTTTCCGTTGTTTTGTTCTTTCCTTCTAAAAATTGTTCTAATGCTACTTCCGGGAAGCCTCTTTATATGTAAAGAAAATAATAAAAATATTCCCAGATATGAAAAAAATTGAGTTAAAATATAAAGCAATGTGTATTCAAATTTCAAATTTGCCAAACACAATGTACGCATGCTGCCTGATTTATATATATAACAATTTAGCGCAATCATGACAACAAATGATATAGTCGTACGGAAAATTTTTCATTAATGAAAACAGCCAACAGCTGCAATTTATGGCCTCATAGTTCGTATTATACCGCAAGGGGGTTCATCACGTGACCATGTACACGTACATATACAATTGTTACGATTCAATTTCTATTTTACACATATTTAATTTCATTTTTCAAGAACCCTGTATAGTTCGTGTATTCGATTATTAATGTATTTTCATATCTCGTTAATGTAACGTCTCATTTCAATTCTTTTTTCTCAAATGTCGCATTAATTTATTCTCATTTAGCCGTTTACTTTATCGTAAATATTGCTTTAGTTTATGCATATTTTATGTTAACTTTTTAAATTTCTTTTTTGATTCAATAGAGTATTTTATTTAAGCCGGTAAAAAAGCAAGTCTCAACATGTTTTGCGTTTTTTTTTTGTATATCTATCCTACTCGCGCTTACATCGATAGATGGGCTGCAGGTATGCGTGGATGCTCTCTGTCTGCATGTGACTTATTTTCTAATACTTTTTCCTGCACCCTTTTATATCTGGTTGCGTGACTTGTCGTTGAGTCTTTGTGTATGTAATTCGTTGAGTACCTTCACTTCGAACGACTTAAACGTGCTTCCTTGAATTTTTGAACGCTCTGCTGACGGGTATTAACGGAAGCGTGTGCTTTTTAAGTAATTTTATAGATTTTGATCGACTATTAATACCTGCTTGGAGTGACACTTAGTGATAAATCCGCTTTACATCAAAGGTACGCTTTACTTTTTCTTTAATACACATTCTTATGGCAATTTACGCTTTTAGGATTTTATATATGGAGCAGTTTCGTCTAACGTTCATTTACCGACGATTTATTTCACACATACCGAACGAACCAGGTGCATCGCCGGCCACTGAAACTATTATTCCGGACTTCTCCATCTATAGGCTAAGAAACTTTTTGGAGTATTACTGAGCTATTTAATAAATAATGCGTCGATTTTATAACATGCAGTAGACAATCTCTCGTAAGAATTTCTGAACTAATTAATAATTTAACACGACATTTGCACTAAAATAAAACTACTTGAAGCTATTTCCATTGCTCTGTTAATTAATCTAGCTGTGAATTAATTTATTCCATTTGTATGTGCTTTTGGAAATTATATCAACAAGCGATGCTGATCGACATCAGCACACTTTAAATTTCTTAATTGAATGGTGCGAACGCTTTGGTTTAAAATTAAGCATTGAAAAATGTGTTATCTTTCGAATCGCTTTACCATATCAAGGATGATTTGGTATGATATTTGACTCAAGTCTCACTTATAGACCACATACTACAAGTATTTGTTTTGAGGCTCTCAGGTCATTGGGGTTTGTCATGCGCCCCTCCAATGATACTAATTTACTTAAATCATACTCCTACGCTAATGTAGCAAGTAAAATCGAATATGTTCCTTTGATACAGTATCCCATATATAAAGGCTGTTTCAAACACATATTTTGCATTCACTTTCAAAAACCTTTTATTGGTAAATGAAGTATCAGTTATGACATTTATATGCGAAAAATAATATCTGCCAAATGGCCGCCTCCTGCAGCTCCACAGACGTCCACTCTTTTGTTAAAATTTTCAATGACGTTTCGACATACCAGGTCGGCTGAAAAGTCCCCGGTTTGACACATAGATGGCGTTAATGTTATTAAATCCATATGTTTTTTAGATAGTACTAATCTTCAAACGAAACATGTCAAAATTTGACAGCAATCCGACCATTAGTTACTGAGATATTGCGTTAAGAGTGAAGCTACTTTTGTTATTTAAAAAAATGGAAAGAAAAGAATTTCGTGTGCTGATAAAGTACTGCTTTTTGAAGGGAAAAAATACCGTTGAAGCAAAAGCATGGCTTGATGAGGAGTTTCCGGACTCTGCGCCAGAAAAATCAACCATAATTGATTGGTATGCTAAGTTTAAACGTGGTGAAATGAGCACCTAAGACGGCGAACGCAGTGGACGACCAAAAGAGGCTGTCACCGACGGAAACATCAAAAAAGTTCGCAAAATCATTTTAAATGACCGTAAAGTAAAGTTGATTGAGATAGCTGACATCCTAAAGATATCAAAGGAACGTGTTGGACACATCGTGCATGAATATTTGGGCATGCGGAAGCTCTGTGCAAAATGGGTGCCGCGCGAGCTCACATTCGATCAAAAACAACAACGAGTTAATGATTTTGAGCTGTGTTTAAGTCGTAATAAAACCGAGTTTTTGCGTCGATATGTGACAATGGATGAAACATGGATTCATCACTACACTCCTGAGTCCAATTAACAGTCAGCCGAGTGGACTGCACGCGATGAACCGGCTCCAAAGCGTGGAAAGACGCAACAGTCAGCTGGAAAAGTTATGGCGTCAGTTTTTTGGGATGCGCATGGAATAATTTTCATAGATTATCTTAAAAAGGGCCAGTCCATCAACAGCGACTATTATACAGCGTTATTGAACCGTTTGAAAAACGAAATCGCAAAAAGACGGCCCCATATAAAGAAGAAGAAAGTGCTGTTTCACCAAGACAATGCACCGTGTCACAAATCAATGAAAACAATGGCCAAATTAAGTGAATTGGGTTTCGAATTACCTCCCCATCCACCGTACTCTCCAGATGTGGCCCCCAGCGACTATTTCCTGTTTGCAGACCTCAAGAGAATGCTCGCCGGGAAGAAATTTAGCAGAGATGAGGAGGTGATCGCCGAAACTGAATCCTATTTCGAGGCTAAAGACAATTCGTACTACAAAAATGGTATCGAAAAGTTTGAAGAACGCTATAATCGGTGTATCGCCCTCGAAGGCAACTATGTTGAATAATAAAATCGAATTTTGCCAAAAAACTGTGTTTTACTATGGTAGACCGGGGACTTTTCAGTTCGACTGTTAATTGAAGCTCTATCTCACCAATGACACGAATAATTTCATATTTCAAAGCAGGAATTGATTGTGGATTGTTTTTATAAACCTACTTTTCACATAACCCCAAAGAAAATAGTCTAACGGTGCCAAATCACATGATCTTGGTGGGCAATTAACATCACCCTTTCTTGAAATTACATGTCTTGGAAATTTTTCTCTCAATAAATCAATCGATTCGTGTGAGGTGTAGCGCCATCTTGTTGAAACCACATATCCTCTAGATCAATATTCATTAATTCAGGCCACAAAAATTCCGTTATCATCCGAAGATATCGATCACCATTGATAGTTGCAGCTTCATCAGCAACATTTTCAAAGAAGTAAGGTCCAATTACACCACCTGACCATAATGCACACCAAACAGTAACTCGTTTAGGATGTATAGGTTCCTTATGAATAATTCGTGGATTTTCCTCACCCTAGATACAGCAATTTTGTTCAAGTTCAAAATGTGCCTCATCGGAAAACATTATTTTTTGAGAAAAATCAGCTGGTTGTTCATTGATGAAATTGACAAATGAACGACGTTTTAAATAATCTAATGGCTTCAGTTCTTGTGTTATTTCAACCTTATATGCCTTCAGAGCTAAATCTTTGTATAAAATACACTATATCTTTGATCCATTAAGTCCAAGTTGTTGTGAACGTCGTCTAAAGGACATTTCAAGATCTTCAACAACACTTTCACGAACCAAACCAATATTTCCTTGTGAACGACCACTACGACTGTATTTTTCATTTTTCTGATCTTCCACGGAACCAGTCTCTTGAAATTTTTTAACAATTCGACCAATAGTGCTTTCAGATGGACGATTAAGTAAACTATAAAAATCACGTAATTTTCTAAAAACTCTTTTCACAGAACGCTGATTTTCATAAAATAATTCGACAATTTGAACGTGTTGTTGTACCGTGTACGAAGTCAGTTTTATAAATGTCATACATTACACTTTTTAAATGCCCCTATACCCAGACAAATTCAGTGCGCCATCTATATTTTATTTATTCTTAAAAAAAAAACGGGCAATTTGAAACGCACATTATAAGTGAATAATATGGATTCATAATATTGCATTTTTCTTTATAAAATTTAAAAAAAATTTTTTCTGTAATTTAAACAGGGACTATATATTGTATTTGAAAGTCCATAGCAAAATAACATATTAGGTTTTAATGTACTAAGACCAACATTTAATGATCATACCTCGTACATTGACAAGTTAAGGAAATTAACGTAAGACTATTTTCCTTTAGTCGAAATCGAATTTTCCATGGCTGCCGATTTTGTTTGATTTTCTAGAAGTGATAGCAAATGTAATTAGTTTAAATACACATACGAATTAATCAAAAGTTTTACCGCGCAAACTTATAGTAGTATTCTCGAACGGTATTACAGACGAGACTTGTGTCTTTAATACCGTCTTCTTAATGATTATAAACTAGATTATCTCAAGTTTCTCTTAGAACATTATATTATTGTGAAGGTGTAATTATAGTACCTATAACCCTTTCAACTAATTAAATAAATTGATCTTTAGAAATTTCAATTAATTCTTCAATAATGTTGCAAAACCTACGACTTTGTTTCAATTAACATTTCCATAGGTTTAATGTAGACGTGAAATAATGGGAAATTAAAATAAATTGACGGTTATATTACTAAAAATTTTGAATATATGTAAATGAAAGATGTATACAGAAACGATCTGTTAATCCCTTAACATTGGCAAAGCCTAATTTTATCTTATTATACAAAATATTGCTTCCTAAATTTGGAAATAAATAAAAAGCAATTTTCACTACTTAAGAAATAATTAGAGTTGACACGGGGAGCGTTCAGTTAGAAGCCTGCGCTTCAAAAAAGTATACGGGGTTTAACTCGTAAATGTAGATAAACACTTATCTTTTGAAGCAGTGCTTTTATTAAGAGCAAAGTGGATAAGATCGGTTAAATATTTTTATCATATTAGTATTACTTCTTTATAGTTCGGCGTCGGACGCCTCGCTATGCCACTTTAGAAATATCTAGCCAGTCTTGATGAATGAACTCTTACGTAGTCTTCGAAAAATAAAACCCGATAACACCGCAGTTCATGATTGTCTTCCTAATTCTTTTGTTACAAATACCATGTCATACCTATTTTTCCCGAATTTTGGAAACCAAGTTGGTTTATGCCAATTTTCAAGCATGTAAATAGTATTAATAACTACCATTCCACAAGTATTTTGTTAACATGTCCCAATGCTTCCTAAGAGTTACTCCACTTCAGACTGTATGCAAATGCGTCATAATATATTTCAATATATTAATATGGAACTGGGGTAGAACGATCAACTATAACAAATCTAGCCGAAATTACGCAATTGTTAGTCAATGCATGGACCCTGAATCGCTTCGGAGTCGAAATACCGGGTTCACACCACTCTTATTTGATTCCAAAAATAATAATTTTATCATCATTTGTAAAAATACACACATACGTACATATGAATAAACAGGTTGCTGAAAAAGAACAATGACTACTACAATCGTTTCGTCTATCCAAGGCTCATTAGCCAGTCTCAACTCTCGTCGACAGATGTTGATCCTCTATTCGACTTTATAAAGAGAATAGTAAAACTAGTAGTGGGCGAAATTAGTTCTCCATCTCTTGAGTAACAATGAAAGCACTTTTGGTCTCTAATTGCAAGAAT
Organism: Dermolepida albohirtum; assembly: GCA_031893035.1. Classification (NCBI taxonomy): domain Eukaryota; kingdom Metazoa; phylum Arthropoda; class Insecta; order Coleoptera; family Scarabaeidae; genus Dermolepida; species Dermolepida albohirtum. Next base: position 29,285 of record JAVIWB010004825.1, on the reverse strand, counting down.
TTCTGGTGTTGATGCATTTGTTGGACGTTCTTCACATGACTCACCTTCAAGACTTGTATAACCACATTTAAATTCAGTAACCCACTTCCCACTACTATTCTAATTGAAGGTGAAGAATTCCTATACACTTCTAACAATCGTTCATGAATTTCTTTGGTGATACACCTTCCAAGAATACGAATCACTGCGGGATATTCAATTTTTTCCATTGTAAAAAAATTCTGTGATACATCAACTTTGAACACCTGCTAATATACGAGTGAGATAATGTAAAATGAGAAAACTTTACTCGTGTTTATAAAAACGAAGCACAATTTTTAGAAAAATAAAACGACGAACCTAATGGCGCCATCTCTTATCGAACGGCATAACTTATTGAACAACCGGGTTATGCACAAAGGTTATATAATTATATCCATTGACAGATAAAAGGTTTTATCTTGTATCTCAAGCTATGATACATTTGATATTGGCATAAGGATTTCTGTTCAGCAATTACTTCTACTGAGTACTTATTTTTAGCAACAATAATTTTTAAATATATATTTGGTTCACTTATTGAGTTTGATCATACAAATATTTATATTAATTGAAAATATCAGCTAATTAATTCCTCTTACAATTTAAGAGAAGAGTAAGTATGACAATATTTATATTAGGTGCGCAACTAAGTTCTCGCTGTCTTTTTAATGAAAATGCAACTCTATTGTGAAAAAATGTTTACAAATGAATCATTCAAAATATTGCCCATCGCTAGCGACAACTTTTTCCCATCTTTCTGGCAGAGCTCGAATACCGTCACGGTAGAAGTGTTCGTCTTTTGAAGCTACCCACGAATCAAGCCATTTTGAGATGTCTTTATGTGTGCGGAGATGCCGATTAGCCAGGCCATGTGCCATCGAACGGAAAAAGTAATAATCGGACGGCGCAATATCTGGGGAATATGGCGGGTGGGGCAAACCCTCCCATTTGAACGTTTCTAAGTAGATTTTAACTGGTTTGGCAACGTGAGGCCGACCGTCGTCATGCTGTAGAATCACATTTTCGTGCCTCTGCTCGTATTGTGGCCGCTTTTCGCGCAGTGCTTGGCTCAATCGCATCAATTGATTTCGATACCGTTCCCCAGTAATGGTTTCGTTCGGTTTCAACAGCTCGTAATAAATAAGACCGCCTTGGTCACACCAAATACACAGCAAAACCTTCGCAGCGTGAATATTCGGCCGAATCGACGACGTAGAAGCATGACCGGGCAGTCCCCATGATTTTGTTCTCTTTGGGTTGCTGTAATGAATACATTTTTCATCACCCGTAACGATGCGATGAAGAAAACCCTTCCTTTTTTGCCGCTGGAGCAGTTGTTCACAGGCGAAGAAACGACGCTCAACGTTTCTTGGCTTCAAATCATAAGGAACCCAAGTTCCTTGTTTTTGAATCATTCCCAACACATGCAATCGCTGGGGAATGGCTTGGCGGGTAGCTCCTAATGCTTAAGCAAGCTCTTTGTGCGTTTGGCACGGATCCTCATCGAGTAATGAATCCAATTCAGCGTCTTCGAAGGTTTTTGATCTTCCTTCACGCGAACGGTCGTCAACATCGAAATCACAGTCTTTGAAGCGACGGAATCAATCACGGCACGTTGTTTCACTTAGAGCAGCATCTCCGTAAACTTTTTGGAGTTCTTGATGCGCTTCAGCTGCCGTTTTCTTCGAATGAAAGAAGAAAAGCAACACTTCCCGCAAATGACGATTATTTGGCACAAAATCTTCACATAACCAAAAGTATATGACGCAAAGACAAAATCATTAATGTGTCAAAGTGGTTTGTTTACCATATGTCTAAGCTTGGTTCATGACGTTTTGGCTATGACACAATCCAGCACTTACTACTGGAACTATCTCTTGAAAAACAGCGAGAACTTAGTTGCACACCCTATATTATTTTTTGTAGGTTTGTTATTACTAGTCATTTAACGATAGTAATATCCAATTCAATGCTATTATTAATAATAACAATCATAATTATAAACTTAGTGATAACTTTCTATTTTATTTGTTCATATATCATCGATATTAATCTATTATTCATACATTACACTTAACTCTTAATTTCCTAAAACGTATTGTATATAATTAACCGAATACTAATGCGGAACTAATAGTAAAATGGTATTACAAATGCTTAACCAATCTTATATACTTTGCGTGTCCGCATATTGAGAACGGTTCTTAAAAGGATAAGTATTTATTTACCCTTATAATCTTCTTCGAAGAGCGCGCTTCTGGTCAAATAATCGCAGTGACAGCTCTAGAAATAATGCCTCTATGTTCAAGGGGTTTCTAATAAAAGGATATTTTTTTGCTGAATGCTGTATTTTCTTTTATTATCTTAAAAGTACGTACTCACCGAAACAATAATTATAGGCACAAGATATTGGAATATAATAGAGAAGATTGAATACAAAGCACGGCCGTCTTTGAAGGGCCAATCTTCTATACAAAAGTTGATTCCTAAATCCGTTCCATTTATTTTGAGATCGTGATGAACCAGTTGCGTATATATAAAGAGCGGTGAAGCCAGGATCGATGCCATAATCCATATGGCTAATAAAATTGCCCCGGTCAGGCAAAGGTTTAAACTCTCTCTGGTCGGATATACGATCACCTGAAAAATAATGAAATATTTACTTGCTTTAATTACCGTTAAGATTAGATATTTTAATTACAATATCGTTGAGCAATAATTAAGCAATTAGTACTCATAATTAGTATTATACTAGTCAAGGTAATATTTTACTGCAAAAGTTTTTGTATGTTCCTATATAAAGTAGATAACAACTAATAAACACAATAATTTATTCAATAGATTATATCATTTTCATGAGTTATCGTTACTTTTCGCATACTTAATACTTATTTAACATTTTTCTAAGAAATTACTTATTTTAACTATTCTAATTGACTAAATAAATATACAGTGAATGATTAAAGTCTACATGCAGCATCATATTGTCATGTTTCTCAGTCGATATGCATTTATTAAAAAAATTAATGATACAGTTTTTTTTAGGAATTATATTTATTCATAAAATATAAAACATAAATTAATTCACTTCTTCCAAAACAAAAAAAAATCAGTCAGTGCTTGCTTTAATGATTTGGCATCACTAATATGGCTCTGTCGAATTTTGCGCTCCAAAATCTCCCAAACATGCTCTATTGGATTTAAATCCGGGCTTTGGGGAGGTGTGTTGAGTTGCCTGGGCGCATAATAAAGAAGCCATTCCTTAACAACCAAAGCAGTATGCTTAGGGTCATTATCTTGCTGGAAAATCCAACCATCCCCAAGCTCTAAGCATTCCACAGATGGCTTAAAATTTTCTTCAAGTATGGTTTTGTACTGAAATCGGTCCATATTACCTTGAATAAATGCCATCCTTCTAGCGCCAGATGCAGCAATAGCTCCCCAAACCATAACGTTACCCCCGCCATGCTTAACAGTTGGTACCAAATTTTTAAACTGCAAAGCAGCATTTTTTTCCTCCATATTTTAGCGCGACCATCACTTCCAAAAATATTGAACTTGGATTCGTCCGTAAATAAAACTTTGGACCAGAAATCCATGTCTTTATTAATATGGGCACGTGCGAATTCCAAGCGGAGGCGGCGGTTTTTTCCTGATATCAGTGGCTTTTTACGCGGTGTTCTGCTAAAAAACCCATTGTCATTGAGTGCTCTTTTGACAATTCTTGGGTGAACGCTCTTATTGGAGACGTGAGCAATGTGTTCGGATAATTTAGGTGCACTAACTCTGGGATTTTTACTGATTTCCCTTAAAATTAAACTAATATCCCTTCTAGAAAGCTTTTTTGGACGGCCTCATCGGGCTTTACTCTTAAAAGAACCAATATTGTTGTAGTTCTGAACAATTGTTTGTACTGTGGCTCGACTTAAATTTAATAATTTGGCGATTTCTCCTAAGATTTATTTTCCTGTCTGTATTTTAAGACTAATTTTCTGAGGTCAAACGAAATTTCTTTTCCCGATCCCATTATTTTCTACGTTCAACCAGCACATGAACAAAATTCAAACTAAAATGCGATTTCAAAGAAGTACAACTCATATGTAAATTAAAAAGAATGAATAGCGGTACTTTACAGTTACTTTTTCACTGCTTCCATTGTTTGTGTAAGCTGCATGTAGCCTTTTGTCATAAATTTTTTTTAACAATTTGCAAGTTTTTACATTATAAAGCGAGTGAAATAATCTAATTTTTATATTTTTACGTATAAAAGGGAAAATAAAAGGAAATTGGATTATTGGTATTTCTATTTATTGTAGACTTTTGGAAAACTAAATAAAAATGTAGTTGCATGTAGATTTTAGTCATTCACTGTATTCGTATACATTTCATCCTGCGGCATTGTCAGAAGCTTTCTTTGACATCCTCTTGACAACGCTAAAAGAAGTGTACATAAAGAATTGACTTTAAAACGTCTTGTGAAACGGTACAACACTGTATTTGAAAAAGAGAGAGAAAAGTTTATGAACAGACTCCTAACTCCAAATTACAATATATATTGGGTCTGGGAAAAAGTTCGTGGCGTTTTTTCAGTAAAATTCAACTGGTCCCCGCATGGCGCGTGGACGAATTCATTTAAACCGAATATGCTCCATTATTATCGACAATGTTTCGCCATTTTTTTGGTAGATCCATGATCCCATCGGTGAAAAACTTCTGTGGTTTCTGGTCGAAAAACTGAATCAAGTAGTTTTCACAGGCTTCTTTTGAAACCAACTTAATTCTATTGAGAGAGTTCTGCAGAGATCGAAACAGATGATAGTCAGAGGGTGCTATATCCGGACTGTAAGGTGGGTGCATCAAAACTTCCCAACCAAACTCTCTCAATTTTTGACGGGTCATCAAAGAAGTGTGTGGTCGGGCGTTGTCATGATGGAAGACAACACCTTTCCTATTAATCAATTCGGGCCGTTTTCTTTCAATCGCCTGGCGTAATCTCTCTAGTTGTGCACAGTAGAGTTGAGAATCAATCGTCTGACCAGTTGGAAGTAGCTCGTAGTGGACGATTCCTCTCCAGTCCCACCATACACACAGCATCACTTTTTTTGGCGTCAATGTTGGCTTAGCGAACGCTTGTGACGGCTCACCATCCTTTATCCACGATCTTTTACGCTTCCGATTATCGTACGTAATCCATTTTTCATCTCCGGTTATTAAACGTTTCAGAAACGGCTCGATTTCATTCCGTTTCAGCAGCGCATCGCAGATGTTAATTCGGTCAATCATGTTTTTCACGCTCAACTCATGAGGAACCCATACGTCAAGCTTTTTTTTGTAACCAGCTTTGTGTAAATGGTTCAAAACAGTTTTGTGGTCAATGCCTAGCTCCATGCCAATATCGACACTGCTGATATGCTTATCTTGTTGGACTTTTTCAAGAATTTCATCAGATTTTTCAGTGATTGGACGACCGCAGCGTGTCTCATCTTTCACATTGAAATTTCCAGAACGAAAGCGAGCGAACCATTTCCGCGCAACAGATTTCGATAAAGTACCTTCACCGTACACAGCACAAATTTTATCACAAGCCTGCGCAGCGTTCTTCCCCTTATCATAATAATATTGCAGAATATAGCGAAATTTCTCATTATTCTTCTCCATTTTCAAGTGCGAATAACTTTCCAACCACTGCACCGATTACAATGTTTCTACGCTCAAACTAACGTTCGGAAGGTCATCTAAAAAACGAGCCGTCGGTGGTGTCGCTGTGACTTGTTGTTCTTTAGTTATCGGCAACCAATGCCATCTATCGGGAAAAACGCCACGAACTTTTTCCCAGACCCAATATAATTCATGAAATCAATTTTACGCGACCAAATAAAATATGAATAGATATGTAAATTATGAAACCGCTGCCTACTACCTACAACGGAATTATAAATGCAGTAGTACAATAAGTGAAAGTAAAGTAGAATTGGAACGTAAATAAATTAGTAGTATTGTTATGGCATCCACATATTTATTTAGAAAACATGTAATTTTATTTATTTGAAAAATTTCAAATAGTATGTCATATATTATGTATACATAGCAATACTGAGAAAAATCTTTTTTATAAATTTGACTCCCCTTTATGTTTTTTGAAGTGCTGAATCCAAAAATTAACTTTAAAATACCCCCGGACGTAAAATTTCCTCGCATGTTTGCTTTACGTTATTTATGCATTGTAAGCACATAATAATAGCTTGGTGCTCAAAGTGCACTTTTGAGTATCTGCGTGACTAATACAAAGAAAATCGCGAAGGCATGTACTTTCTAATCTGCAGGTGCATTTTTTACACTCAGGTTTATATTTTTTCCCTGATAATCTTCGAGCTGTAAGTGAGGAACAAGGGGAGCGTTTCCTCCAAGATATAAAGGAGATGGAGAAACGGTATCAAGGTCGCTGGAATGTCAACATGGTGGGAGATTACTGTTGGACCCTTCTACAAGCAACTCCAGAAGCATCATATAAAAGGAAAACCTACACTCGAACTTTTAGCGTGAAGAGGTTGAGGAAATACAAAATATTAGATTAATAAGTAAAAAACTGTTCATATTCAAACTTACACTACCATTGTAATAATAAAGTGTTAAATTTTTCAATTGTACTCTGATAATAAATTACATACCTAATAAATAAATAAATCTTAACTATATATTTTAATACTGTCATACCCAACAAAAGATTAAGATTGCGAAAAATTGGTACGTAGTAGAAAAAAACTGATTAAAAATTTGAATTCAGCACACCAAAATACGTAAGACACAGGTTTAACTTTGAAAAATTAATTAAATAATTAAAAGCAATGATATTTTACGGACTGATTCTATATTTCATCTGATATTTAGAAAAGTTTTTAGATAGGATTTGCAATATTTTTTGACGAACTTTAAACAACTACTACCTGTTTAATCATGAAGCTTTTTTGGAAATTAAACAACTACAATTTTTTTAATTAACCACTACGGAAATGAAGTTGGTCAAATAAATTACTTTATGTATTATTTTATTTTTTTTATGATAATGAATATAGTAGGAAATAGCTTAAATTCTACAACTGTAACAATTTATGATCATTAATCAAAGTTAATGACGAAAATATCGGATTCTATAAACTTCTCCAATAGCAATCGTGAATTGTTCTTTAACTTCATCGACAATTCCATCGAGACCTTTCATACGTGTTTCTTCTTTGATAACATGATTTATGCACTTTTGCCGAGTGGTTGCAGTTACATTATTGATAGCATCATGTAAAGGTTGCTCAACTTTGTTCAATTTAGAAGTTCTATTTTTCTCAATAACTTCATTTTATATCTATACCTATACAAGTTCAATAAGACTCAACTCGCAGTGGTATGGAGGGAAATGAAGAACCGTCTTATTTTCTGATTTTTCCATTTCATCAATTGCATATGAATTGTATCTACTTTTGACTATTTTCACCAAATTCAATAATTCTGTTCTAACCATATTGTCTTCATACTTTATCTCCTTATTTTGTAATCTATTTTGTATGTTCACGATGACACGGTGTCTTGTCAACCTTACGGTTATGATACGAGGCATTATCCATAGCCACAACAGCATTAGCTTGTAAAGAAGGCAATGTGTTAGTGAACCTCAAACACTGTGGCGTTCATTTCCTCATGATAGTCTGATTCTTCCGATCAAACAGTAACAAACCATTTTCTATGAAACAATTTAATTACTGCCAATATGTAATATTATAAGTTGACGTCCCTTTCCAGATAGATATTTTAATCCTGTAGCAAGGTCTTCCACTGTCTAAGACTTAAAACATTTGTGTCAGTCTATACTTTCTGCCTTGTGTGAACTTTATTTAACAATGTTTCGCTTAAATAGAAAATCGGTTTATTCTGGAATCTATTCCATTAGATATTGGCTGTGTCCATCTTACGATATTATCTTTGTCAGAAAGTTCATTGTTTCTGCTTTCTTTAAGGTATCTGCAATATATGGCAGAATTATATTTATTTATAATTAATATACTGCAAATATTCTGACTTAGATTCAGTCACTTCCTATTTGACAGTTCGCTACTGTTACACTACTGTTATTTATATAAGTCAACACTTTATTCCACGTTGGAGGTTTATTGTCATGAAACATGTTGCGAACTATTTGAAGAACAGTTTTTTATCAGACTCATCAAAAAAACGCTAGACATAAGGTCCAACAGTTAGCTTTATCGATTTTGAAGTTTTCGCTGTCTTTTTATATTCACCCATAACTCGATATACTGTCGATCTGAAAATTCCTAGAATCATATCTTATAATATGGAGATATGTTCCACATATCGTACTCAATAAAGTTATTTGTTAGTTGGGAGATTAGCTCTACTATACCACCTTTTCTTATGTCAGATGCATCCGTTACAACTTTTTTGTAAGCATTAATCGTCGGCTTTGCAGCACTACTCAAGTGGCTTGCCTTCTCTCGTTTCTTCGGAGGAGAATACACACCTGTGTTTGTAGCAGTACTGGATCTAAATTCTGCGTCCATTCTTGATTCAATAACTACATAGTTATATAATTTTATTACAAGTGAAATTTCTGTGTTCACATATTAGTTGTATAATATATTAATGTGTATGACAAAGCTCTAAAAAGAACCAATGTACACCCGTAAAATAACTAAAGCAATATGATAATGATAAATAAACCTCTAAAATTTCAAACCTGATATAAACAGTCGAAAATGACAAAAGTATTCGACAGTTGATAGCGTACAGCTATGTGGTTTTGCCTTGCTCTCAATCAACGAGAATTAACTGTCATGGTTAGATAGACTTTCGTTCTAGTTTCCCTCGTATAAGAAACATTACAATTAATTAGTTTTTCTTGCCCTTATGTCACTCTCTAATTGGAATTAGTTGTGTCAATAAATACTGTCTCTTTGACCAACAATATTGATTGCACTAGGGCATTTTTGAAGTTGTATATTAGTCAGGTATAATCCTGTATTACGATTCTTTATCTAAGGAACCGATGAAATGAAAATGAAAAGATATATTATCCTCAAAAAATAAAATAGATCCGATCACCCATTAATATAGTGGCAACAACAATTTTTTACGACTATAGAGGTACTCTCTTAATTAACTAAAATAAACGTAAGACTATAATAATATTCCATATTGTTCCGAAATTTTAATTGAATTGCGTGTAATGGAAAACACAAAAGAAGCGGAAAATTAATTGAAGAAATGTTTGTCTGGTTCAAGTTAATACGTTTGTTCATGCACAAGCTCATTTAAAAGTCATCCAAAATGTAGTCCGGATCTTGTGCCTAGTCATTACATTCTATTTAGAGATTTAAAGGAAGCTCTGCGAAGAAAAACACGACAATGAAGTAACGGTGATGTTGAAGCTTAATGATTTTCATAATAAATTATTTTAGTCAAACGTTTAGAAATAAGAAAAAAAAGCGTTGCTTTATTTCACCATTCTCTTATACTGAATGACATTCAGACATTCAACGAATTTACTTTACTGATCACCTGTTAATCCATTACATTAAAAAGGATTAATTCATTGAAAAATAAATAATTTATTAAGTAAATATTCTTTGGAATATGTCACTTTTCTTTTTGTCATATTATTCTTCCAATTTTGCTTTTACGGGGCGCGTTTTTTAAGTAAGGGCCGTTTCGTTGTATACATTAATAAGTGGTGCGCGCGCCGCAATGTCTGCTTGCGCCGATCTCGGTATTCCTTGGGAACAACTATGCTCAGCTACAGCAATGTAGGTAACCCGTACGGCCAAACCTTGCGAAAGCTACGCAGAGCGATTCAGAACAAAAGACGCGGCATGCTGATAGAGGGAATTTTCCTACTCCTTGACAAAGCAAAGCCTCACACCGCAACTAAGATCCGAGTTTTATTGGACCCTTTTGATTGCGAAGTTTTGGACCACCTCTCCTACAACCCCGGCCCATGCGCTGAGCGATTCGCATCTCTTCTGCTATCTCAAACATCATCCTCGGCGGCAACAACTACAACGATGATGAAGACGTGAGAACGGCCATGACTTCTTCGCTATCGCGCGTGGCATGTTTCTATGATGAGAGTATTCAAAATCTAGTTGTAAGGTTTGATAAGTGTTTCAACAAACTTGGCAGCTATGTTGAAAAATAGAAAAATGTATGTAGAATCTGAAAATAAATTTGCTTTTGAAAACTTTCTTTCGTTTGGTTTTTATTTTCAAACGGCCCTTACTGCTGCACACTACAAAAATTGTTAGTAGCAAAGCTACTTATCAGAATTCTATTCCAAAATCTCATGTCTTTTCTTATGCAGGTTCGTTTTTCAATTCAAGGTTATTTGCCTATTTATACAAGTTGTAATCCGTATGATTTATTAATTTCACTTTGGACCCACTCACTGACACAATTTAAATCATCCCACGATGTAATGCAGCTAACTTTAGGTCAACAAATACACAGGCATGAGAGACCAGTGTTCAGATAGCTGGCGAGAAAGTGAATTGTTTACTTACTATAAATGCAAAGCTGTTCAATGTCAGTTCAGAACTTGTCTTTATCGGCTCATCATCAGTTCAAAGCTGTTCTAGGTAATGAACAGCTTGAATATGCGTTTGAACCTGCCATTGAACAGATAGTGAACAGTTCCGATTAGTTATTTAGTAAGGGTCGAACAGGTAACTAACAGCTTAGAACTATTGAAAAATAATGAATTCTGAACTAATATTGAACAGATCACCTCCCTCATGTCTGTCTTCTCTGTTTACGTAATAATCAATGTGAATAAGTTGGCCACTTACTGAACGGGCTGGCTTAAATGACCTCGTTGGCATGTACAGAATGAAATTAGCAAACTATATTGATTACATGTACAAACAAGCAAATGACCCTGCATTTTAAAATGTGACAAAATTCTAAAAGAAAATGCTTGGGCGCGTTGAAACAAACCATGTTTCACTATGGTCCATGTATGTTTCGCTTTACTTCATGTCTTTTTTCTTCTGCAAAGTTGTTGAGTGCATTGAATAGCTCACGATTGTCCAATGACACCCAACAATATAAATGCAAACTTTAAGAAAAGTGGAATATACCACTGAAAGTGATTTTATGAGCAGTATTATAACATATTAACACGCCGATAATCGTGAACTCGAACTAACTATCATAGTTAGGTTGTCAATACTGAGGCAACAAGTAAAGAGAAAGAAAGTCAAGAAAGTAGGAGGTACACAAAATGGGCTAAATAAATTAAATACCAGAAGGAATCAAAAGCAGAATAGCACACCAGAAAACAATTTTTTAAGGAAAAACAATTAAACGAGAAAAAGTATCAAATAAAGTCATAGAGAAGTTTAAAAGGAAGGTTGTAGAGACATCAGATGATGACCAAGATGACAGTTATTCTGCTTATTTGGAATCAGAAGACTAGTGACCTGAAATTATTGCTAACTTCATTGAGAATCTCGTTACTAATGCTAATCAGGTTTTATCTTGGCTTCATTTAAAATCTGTGAGAAAATCTAAAAGACTTTACTACATTGGAACGAAGGAATGAAAATATTGAAATGACACGCATTTCCGCATATTTCTAATGAAATAAATATTAAAATGGTATTACATAAATTAAATGAAGACAGTAGTAGTAGTAGTCAAGTATGTTTCAACAGCTTTTTCCGTGTTTCCCGTGAGGAATAAATGTCCTTATATCCAAAGAATAACCGTTCGATATCTGCTGATGAAATACTTACACAATTAAAATAATCTCTGTTAATATGTTACGGACCCTCTATCCTTAAAAATTTGTTTTGGTGTTGTAAAACCTTTGGTTAATACACTATCTACCTTAGTAATACTTATTGCTAAAGTAAACATACACACTATCTACGTGAACAATGTTTGTCGCTAAAGTAGATAGTACTTCTTAAAATGGTAGGTATTTATTCCAATTTATTACCTGCTGAAACTACTGCACCCCTTCGAAACACACGCCACTCATCAAATGCTGTCAGAACCAACTCTATACATTACCATCTATTTCAAGATGATATAGTGAATTAAATTTTATTTACATTTATTTGTTCTTTCATAATACCCCACTAGTATTTCAAAGTGAAACAAAGACCACCTTTTTAAAAGTATTATATTTTGTTTAAAATCATGCACCCCTACACTACCATAGTTCGGGAACAACAAGCTTGCATGGTTATTCTAATATGATCAGTTGCTACGTTTTGGAAGAAAGATATGTGGATACATGGTATATAAAGCATGCGACTTTAACAACAATAATACAGTATAAAACCATAAGGATGAGCTCAATGAGCTTTTAATAATAAATAGGCATTAAAAATTGTATTAAGATTTAAATTTAGTTTTTATATACGCAATCATGCCTTCTTCGTCTGCAAGTGATCCAAATAATTTCCTATCTTTTCTATAATTATAAGTAGATGTTACTTGATGGCAAAACTAAAATTTTTGACTAATTAATATATATATTATTCGCTATATTAACGAGGAGTTTGATATCATAAGACTCGTGTATTCAATAACAGAGTACGAAGATAGTTTGACAAGTAGTGAGAATGACACATATGTGGCGTTCTAATTGGTAAAATAAATGCACTGTAATTTAGGTTGCCTATTTATATGTTTACATTCCGATATTTAGATAGATCGGTTGATTAGTTTATTTTTGACAGCTGATTGAAAAAGAAGCAACACGTCGTTTTGTTAAAATGGAAAAAGCAGAGTATCATGCAGTGATTAAATACTTCGTAATTAAGGGTATGAAAGCTACCGAAATAAAAGATGAGTTACGGGAAACATTAGGTGAATCTGTTCCATCATTCGCCACAATAAGTAGATGGGTAAATGAATTTAAACGTGGTAGAACAAGCTGTGTTGATGAAGCGCGTTTTGGAGCACCTAAAATCGTGACTTCTAAGGATTATAAAAATCCACAATAACATTACGTAAGATGGACGACTCAAAGTCAGAGAAATAACAGACATGGTATACATTTCAACAGAACGCGTACACCACATTTTAACGAAAGATTGGGCCTTTCCAAGCTTTCGGCATGATGGGTGCCGCGATTGCTTACGACTGATCAAAAGCTCACTCGTTTGCGCATTTCCAATGAATGTTTGGACCTTCATAAGCGGAATCCGGTTGATTTTTGTAGACGGTTTGTTACTTGCGATGAAACTTGGATACACTATATTACACCCTAAACAAAACAACAGTCGAGACAATGGTTTGAACGTGGTTCTGCACCTCCAAAGAAAGCGAAAACCACTTTATCGGCAAACGAGGTGATGGCATTAATTTTTTGGGATTCAAAGGGAATTTTGCTCATTGATTACCTTCAGAAAGGTGCCACAATAAACGGACAATATTATGCAGAACTTCTACAAAAATTAAATGTTGAGATTCGTGCCAGGAATGACAAAGAAGTGTTCCGTTTCACCAAGACAACGCTCCCTCGCATACCAGCACAGTCGCGATGTCCAAAATCCACGAGTTGCATTTCCAATTAGTACCGCATGTGCCTTATTCGCCGAATCTAGCTCCTTCCGATTTCCACCTTTTTCCAAAATTGAAAACGGCACTAGATGGAAAGAAATTTTCGTCTAACGACGAGCTTATCATCTTCGTAAATGAGTATTTTGCAAGCCAAGGGCACCGTTGGAATAAATGTATTGCTCTTTTAGGAGAATATATTGAAAAATAAAAATTATTTTATTTTAAAAAATTCTTTTTTCTTTTCCATTCTCACTTCTTGTCAAACTACTTTCGTACCTCGGTTATTTTTTTTTACTTCAAAAACATGTACTTCCATAAATAAAACGACAATATTTAATAAAGTATCTGATGATAACGGATCATCCAGACCATTATTGCTTAAAAGCATAAACATTTCCGGAGAATCTACAACTGTTATACCATCCTCTTCAAAATTCGTTTCTCCATATTCTCGTATATTAACAACGTTATGTATGGCGACTACAACAAATTCAATTTCTAAACATGGTATTTACGTTGTCGAATCTCATGTCCATACAGTTATTCATAAAAACGTTCGTCAGGGACTTGCTATAGAAAACAGCTTGTCCGATCGAAATAACGTTATTTATTCTGGTAATCTAAGGTACGTTAGACGTTGAATTTATTTGGTAGACTTTTATTGAGTTTCGCACCGCCGAATATGAATATAAACTGGATTTAATACGAAGCATTTAAAACTGATTTACAAAGATACGTTAGGATGTGTCTACTTTTATCTTCGCTGCTAAATTATTGACGTTCTGGTAAATATAAGAGATGGAAAATAAGTTAATATATACGAGGGACGTTTCCAAAGCGAAATTTTTTCATTTCGTCAGTTTTAATTAAAATTACAATTTAATTTTTCTATATAATCTCCATTTAATTGAAGACACTTATGTCAAGGTAAAATTAATTTCTTTAAACTGTCCTTAAAGATCTTTTCCGAAGTCTCTCTGCCATCCACCTGATGGGCCAAAGGGTATTAAATCTTATTGTTTCTGAACTCTCAAAGCAAAGCTGTATCGAACTCAAAAATAAAAGGTGTTCCAATCAGACATTTCATTTTCAATAGCTCGCCATTTTAACAGTTGTCGAGACTCAACTTGTAACTACTTGACAGACGACAAGTAAAAACTAGGCCATTAATAAAAATGAAACGATATACACTTCAACACCGCATTGAAATTATTAAAATTCACTACAAAAATGGTGAAAATTTTGCGGTCACAGTTCGCAAAACTAAAGCACTTTTGTGGCGTCGTGAAGCACTTTCTCGGCCAGTAATCGTGAAATTGGTGGAAAAATTTGCACTGTTGGGATAAGCTAGTGATGTGAAAAACCGAACTCGTGCATGTCGCTCAAAAACAATTGAGAATATTGCTGTTGTAACAAATAGTGTTGAAGAAAACTCAGGTTTGTCCATTTTTCGTCGATCTTTGGAATTGGGCATTCCACAAACGACATTACACCGTGTTTTGCATATAAAGACTTAGGTCCCGAGGCTTTTAAAGTTCAGTTAACACAAGAACTTACACCTACCGATTTATTAAATATTGTTGTTATATTTATGAAAGTACATGTTTTTAAAGTAAAAAAATCACCGAGGTACTTCTGTTATGGAATACACGAGTCTTAAGATGTTAAATTGCTCGGTAATATAGCGAAGAATACATATATATATATATATATATATATATATATATATATATATATATATTAATTACATTAGTTAATAAAATTTCAACTTTTATTGTTACCATTAAGTTACGTTATTATTATTATAGAAAAGATAGGAACATTATTTTAATATAAGGTAAATGGTCAAGATAGCTCTAATTTTGAAAACTTTTTTTTTTGTTTATAACATGTTTTAGTCTACATTTTAAATCCTTACAAATAGAAATGTAACGAAATATTGCACCTCTTCTTGTAAACAATATCCACAATCTCCCTTCTTAAAGTCCAACAATAATATACATGTACATTTAGATTGCTGAAAAATCATCTCGAGTGATACGGCCCATTTTCACATCGGAGACTACGTTAACAAGCAGAATTGTCGCATTTGGGACTCGGAAAACCCAAGAATTATTGCTGAAAAGCCTCTATATCCTCAATGTGTGACTGTTTGGTGCGGTTTTGGTCTGGCGGCGTCATTGGAACTTACTTTTTCGAAAATGAGGCTGGAGCAACTGTTACGGTGAATGGATTGCGCTAACGAACGATGATTAATGATTTTGTATGGCCGGAATTGTAAGATATTGATGTGAACGACATTAGTTTTCAATAAGACGGCGCTATTTGCTACACAAGTAACGATACCATCGCTCTTTTGCTTGAAAAGTTTTCTGACCGTGCGATTTGTCGAAGAGGTGATCACAATTGACCATCGAGATCTTGTGAGTTAACACCTTTAGACCTTTTTCTTTGGGACTGCGTGAATGACGAGATCTATGTCAATGGCCCACAATTGATTCAAGACGTAAAAGATGTAATTGGTGAAGTTATCGAGGACATACAGCCGCAAATGTGTGAATTGTTGATGGAAAATTTCATGAAAAGAATATGGTCCTGCAAGCGTAGCCGTGGCGGCCACTTGGCGAATATTGTTTTTCACTATTAATGGCATACCCTCCTCTTTACAATCAAATAAACATCCAATGATTTAATTTAAAAATACTCGTTTTCTTTTACATATCAGAATAAAACCTCTTATTGGATGACCCGTTATAAAGAGATTCAATTAGAATAAAAAAGTTAACATCATTTTCGGCTAAACGGGATGTTTGATTCCAATATAAATATGCTCACCGAATGCCCTATTTGTATTTATTTAAATATGGTAAGTTTTATTAAAGTAGATTTATTAAAGATGTTCGAATGGATTCATATATATATAAATATGTTCCGAACAAACATTTTCCAGTACATTACTGTTTCTACTGTAAAAGATGAAAACTTAATTCAAAATTTTTCTGGGTTCAGCATTATTTCTATCATTTCAGTAGTAAGAACAGTTAAAATAGCTTTCTTTATTAAAAATATATTTTTTCATAACTCACGCAAAACTTAAAGTAGAAGACTTTCATTTACTTTTCTAATAATAATATAAATTCTGTTCTTTTATATTTATTCCGCGCATTAATGGCAAAATACTTCAGTTCGTAATAGAAAGCGAAAATAATACTTTCTTGGATATAACAGTAATTCACAAAAATGGGTCCATTTATACAGATTAGTACATCGGATCTACTAATTCAGATAGATGTCTAAATTTTTATCAGATGTTCTTATTAAATGCAAAAGAAAACTAGGCATAATTTAGTAGACAGGTGTTCGGCATTTTCACATTCAATAGACCACATAAATAAAATTAAAACAATACTTTCAAAAAATAACTATTCACCGAACTTTATAGGAAAAAACATCCAACGAAGGTTATTTGCAATTAAGAAAGAGAGAAAACAGAATAGAGACTATAAATACAGAAAGCAACGGCAATATTATCACAAGCAACGATCGAATAAAGTTCATGACTACTGTACGTACTACACCTATCAGAAAATCTATGGAAATTCTTTGGAAAATACAACTAAATATCCAGCACCTACATTAAAATAAACGCACGGTATATATAAAATAAAATACTAATGTTGCGAAGGTTCATATGTAGGACAAACAAAACAATATCTACATAAACGAATTTATGAACACAAATACAGTTTAAATTGAAACAAAGTAAATGCAATAGTCTTATCTAAATATTAATCACTTAAGATTGTTGTAAGTATAAACGCTTTCCACATTAGTTTTCGTATTCTACACAGAATACGAAAACTAATATGGAAAGAGGTTATATATCAACCTTAAGCGATTAATGGATAACAAGCGCCTCCCTCTGTCGTCCACTACACTGAACGACAAAACGAAAAACGCGTCTATCTCGCTTGTCGATAACTACGTTATTAGAGCGTATAAGACAGACGCATTGCGTAACGGCTATTTGCCAATTAAAAGAATGTTAAAAGGAATCATTCTATTATTAATAACACCCTATCTACTACATATGTTTAACCGATATCACAAATCGTCAGGCAGATTTGTGTTATTAATGAACGATTCCTTGGTAGCATCTATCATATCATTTCGATACAAAAAATAATGGATAACAAGCGCCTCCCTCTGTCGTTCATTGTCCTGAAAGACAAATCGCGAAACACGTCTATCTCGCTTATCGATAAAACAATTTGGTGCCGGAAATCTAACATCTGATTTTAGATGTTTTTAATGTGCTGATTCCAAAAATGCCACCAGATTTTTTCTATCAGCTCTAGTTTTTGAGATACAGGTTACAGGTTAATTGATATTTTTTTCTGATAAAGGACAACAAATAAGGAGATAAATATGTACTTAATCGTCAAAATAGAAATTTCCCAGAATGTAATTAGCCTTTGGGACAGCAGAGATAAAAATGAGCACTGAGTTAAAAAAAAAATTTCAAGAGATGTCATGATTCAAGGAAAACAAAACGTTATCAACGAACCTTTGGTTGCAAGAGAAAAATCTTACTTCCGCCCTTGCATATCAAGCTAGGCTTAATGAAGCAATTTGTGAAGGCTTTAAATCGAGATGGAAATTGTTTTAGGTATTTATCACGTAAATTTCCTGGCATTAGCACGAAAAAACTAAAAGCTGGTGTATTTGATGGTCCTCAAATAAGGCAACTTGTTAATAATAATAATAATAATAATAATAATAATATTTATTACATTCCATTATGTCAAAAAAACATAGAATATGTCATAAATGTAAAATATGTAATATATAACAACGAAAAAACAATCACAAATATAAATAGATATTAAGTATATATACATATGCGTGCAGTTGACCTATGCTATACGCCAATGTCTACGCTTGATTCAAAGAAGTCTTCCACACTGTAGAACTCTTGCTCTATCAGCCAAAACTTAAAAATAATTTTAAACCGGGCCAACGGCAAGCTCTTGATCCGAAACGGTATGTGGTTGTATATTTTTATGCAATGGTGAACGACATTTTTTTGTATTTTTGTAAAATACGTCTGTGGGGGCACAAGATGCATATTACGAAGGTTTCGCGTAGCATGTGCATGATTCGTTCCGTATTTTTTAAAAAATTCATTATAGTTTATCCTCACATGTAGCGCGCACTGAAGTATATAAATTGAGGGCATTGTCAGTACTTTGGCAGACCGAAACACACCCACACAACTCTCTGTTGGTTTCATTCCATAAATTGCTCTAATACATGACTTTTGGAGGACAAATATCCTCCGCCAGTCCATGGAATTGCCCCAGAACACAACACCATACTGGATCTAAAAGATCCACAATTCACCACATCAATGAACGAGACTGAATCTAACGCTTGGTGTTCATTTGTTCAAGTAGTACAAAATTTTCTTGGCAATCATAAAGCAGAGAATTACGTAGAATTAGTGGAAACTATGCTTTCAAATTTTAATATTCTCGGCTGTAACATGAGTATAAAAGTTCACGACCTCCACAGCCACCTAGATCGTTTTCCAGAAAACTTAGGTGATTGTAGTGAAGAACAGGGGGAAAGATTCCATCAGGATATTAAAACTATGGAAGACCATTATCAAGGACGATGGGATAGCCACATGATGGCGGACTACTGCTGGAGCCTTCAGCGAGACTGCCCTAGTAAACTCCATTCTAGAAAGTCGTATAAAAGAACATTTTTATGTGATTAGTGACTAATGTAATTATGTAAATTAAGTTTTTGCAATAAATACTTAAATCCATGTGTCTTTGTTTTTTTAACTGTCAATAGTAATATTATATATTATAACAGTTTTAACGTAAAATATATACACAATTTTTTAAAAAAATCTCAAAAACTAGATCTGATAGACCAAATCTGGGAACTTTTTTACATTCTGCATCCAAAAATTACCCAGGAACAGTTAAAAAATCGCAGGCACCAAAATGTGTGTTGGCCTGTGTTATTAATAACACCCTATCTACTGCATATGTTTCACCGATATCACGGATCGTCAGGCAGATTTGTGTTATTAATGAACGATTCCTTGGTAGCGTCTATCATATCATTTCGATACAAGAAAATAATGGATAACAAGCGCCTCCCTCTGTCGTCCACTATACTGAACGACAAATCGCGAAACGCGTCTATCTCGCTTGTCAATAACTACGTTATTAGAGCGTATAAGACAGATGCGTTGCGTAACGGCTATTTGTCAATTAAAAGAATGTTAAAAGGAATCACTCTATTATTAATAACACCCGATCTACTACTAATAGAATAATAATAGAATGATTCCTTTTAACATTCTTAAGTGATTAAGTTAATCAACCACAAACTCCATCGAATTTGCCTTATCTAAATATGCTTTAGAAAAGATATGAATTGGACTTTAACAATACTTAAATCCTGGAAACAAAAAACAACTACGCATAATTAAAGAAATGATATACATAAAAAAGACCAAAACATAACAAACAATAGAAGACACATTTATCAATTCCAATGATATTTATAATAAGTAAATCTTTGGAAAATAAATTGTCTGCATCTTCCTATATATACATACATATAATAACCTAAATTCACACACTTAAATTAATAGGTAGATATGGGAGAAAAAGAGAAAGAAAGAAATAATATTCGACAGCAGAATAGAAAATTTTTATCAAAATACATAACAGTTGCGTCTATACACAAAAAAACACGGTACCAGTACAATTTTATTAATTTAAAAATGTTTGTGGGGTTGTAAATTTACAATACTTAACAGCAAAAAAGTGTACGTACTTATAAATATTAATATATATCAAGACAAACTATTATAAAAAATCCGTCGAATACAAATGTTTATATATTATATAAAATTAATGTGTTGCTGATTAAGAGAAAAAATAAATAATTCGAAAATGAGAAAAAACCCAAAACGTCGTTAATATAAACTGAGAATTTTATTACCCCATACTGATCAAAAAATTAAAATAAAAAAGAATAAAATTTGTAATTAATGGCAATAAAGTACTTAATTCACATTTTTATTATTAATAAAATAAACTTTCGGGTCTCATTTTCATTATATCCGTTCACAGTATACATTTATTCTTAAGCAAAATTTGCTTTTTCATAATAATTATTACATTAATAACAACTACGACTGGAAAGTTTTAGCTGTGCTTTATACAAAGAACCTATAGATCTTTATAAATATAGCTTCATTTCTATACACATTTTCATTATTAATGCGAACATTCTCTTTACGTCCATTCTTCTCAAATAATTTCAAAATCGAGGACATGATGTGAATGTCAGCATGTCTTCCGTTATTAATCGAAATCTTTTGTCTCCAGCTTTTTTTTATGCATGACACTTTGATATTAACGCACTTTTAATATTTTCAAATTAAAGCATCCAGTTCAAAAGATTTTACAAAATACGGTTGGATGCAGATGAAATTCTAAATTTAATATAGCATTTTAATATATTAGAAAATGTAACATATATTTGTATAATTGTGTACATTCATACATTAATTCGTAATGTAAAAATATAATTAAAGCAATGCGGGGTAATCAAGATTAAGTTTATTTGATACATTTCGCACATATATACAAAGAGCACTAGGAAAGCTTTGAAATACAGATTTGTTTATTTAATTTTTTCAAAGTAATTTCCTCTACACTCAATACACCAGTTCTGCCAAGTTTCACCAGGGACTAAAGCACACACGTTGTCCCAAGCCCGCAGAAGGTCCTCATCACTGGAAAATCGCTTCCCTTTTAGCTTCATTTTCACATGCGGGAACAGTGCAAAGTCGCAGGCAGTAAAATCTGGCCTGTAGGGAAGGTGCTCGAGAAGTTTCAATCCTGTCGTGGTCAAATATTCGGTGCAAGCTTTGGCGCGGTGAGCTGGAGCATTATCGTGATGGAGAAGCCAGGTGTCCATTCTTGAGTTTGGTCACTGGTTCTTCATAGATGCAATGACTTTAAGCAGGCACTGTTCAGTATACCACTTAGCTGTGACTGTCTTCCGTGTGTCCAAAACGACGCGTTCCACAATTCCGCTCGATTTGAAAAATACAGATATCATTTTCTTCTTTACAAATCGGGATTTTCTGATAACTACGGGTGTGTCATCATCATCAAAGACCTAAACTTTGTGTCGAGCTTTAGTCGGCACATCGTAACAGTACAGCCAAGTCTCGTCACCTGTCACGATGTTACTCACATACCGAGATTGTCCCTTATTAAACTTTTTTAGAATCTCCCGGCACCAAGTCACGCGTTGTGTCATCTGCTCTTCGGTCAGTCGATGCGGCACCCAGAGAGAACAAAGTTTCTTCACGTGCACACGATCATGCAGAATCGAACGAATTGCTGGTGCATTTAGGCCTGAAGTACCCTCTATCTGTTGGTAGCTCACTCGCCTGTCCTCGCCAACAATTTTCCTCACAGTAGTAACGTTTTTCTCCATAACTGACGTTCGTGGCCTTCCCGGCCTCTCAGCATCCTCCACAGTTAAATTTCCCCTTTGGAATTCTCTATACCACCCGAATATCGTTGTGCGATGTGGACAAACATCACCTAGTACAAGAGTCATTTCTTTGAAGCACTGGTCTATGTTTAAACCACGCACGAAATTGTAACGCAAAACTGCCCTTATCTCATTTCGTGACCATGATTCCATTGCGGGCACTTTACACTCTCACTGCTAACGAATAACTGAGTCCATCGACATGGCACAGCGGCTACTATGCACGTATGAACATGTCTCAACATGCAGCAATAAGCAGCTTTCTACAATTCATTGTTGCGTCATATTGCAAAGCTTTTCTAGTACCCTTTATATACATTTTTCATTATAGGATATAAACAACATAAACTTTCATGACAAGCTATCACAATAAAACACATTTTAAGATTCAATAGTGTATTTATTGTATGTTAAATCTCGACATAAATATCAGAATACGAAAGCTGAGTAATTCTTATCATTTTACCAATTTGCTAAAGGAAAGATATCGTTTTCAGTCAAAGTTATATAACCTAAGCTTTCTAGACTATCAACGTCGTACAGGCATACAAGGATACATTTTTTATCGTTGTAAGTAGAGCTATAATCTTATATCAGAACGACAGAATAGGAACCCTTGTAGTAAATATAGTCTATTCGGTTAGAGAATGGTACATTACCATTAGGTCACATGCGCAATGAACCTAGGCAACGAACAGTGGCGCTCCAATTTATTCACCAATATTCCCAAAGTGATTCCGTCATATTGCTTATGCTTTTTTCGTGCGTTATGTAGTTTGTTTATTCCGGTATTTTCTATGAAATAATCAATGGATTAATGATTATTTCTGGATCAAAACCGTTGTATCTCGTAATGTTCTCAATAAAATTTGAGTCTCTTTCTTACATTACTTTTGTTAGTGGCAAATTAAGCAAACGATTGACTCTATTAATATTAGTTTCTTTTCAGAAAATATCAATATCTATTCTGTGATTATTTCTAATTACTAAGATACTTAAGAGCGAAAAGGATTAATGTTTTCTTTTTCTAGCGTAAATTATATTGTCGGGAATTTTGAATTTAATTGCTTGATGAAATCGTGTAAGTTACATTTACGTGCGTCGAAAATTCCGAAAATATCATCTACATACCTGTTCCAAACTCTTAAAGGCTATTTAGCATTATGTTTCAATTCAATTTAAAAATTATTCACAAACAAATCCACTATAAATGGAAAAAAACGATTGCCCATTATTGTTCCTTGTTCTTGTTCATAGAACTTACCTTCAAATTGGAAGCAATTTTCGGACATACTCAGGGTTGTCAATTGCACAAATTCATTTACATTTTCCGGGTCAATCTTATTTTTATAAAGAAATTATTCTAATTATTTTAAAGTTCCGGAATTGGTAGCGAAGGAAACAATGATATTGCGTCGAGTGATACTACGATTTCCCCAACTTCTAATTTACAATTTTTAATTCTTTCAATAAATTCTATTGAATTAGCAACTGATAAGCTTCCAAGTCTTCAAATTCTTGTATTCATTCACTAACTACTTTGAAATTAAGTCAGTGGGAGTGTTAATTGAAAAACAATTGATGTTATCGAGTTACTTAGTTTATGTATTTTAGGCAAACAATAAGCCTAGGAATCAACGGACTACTCGCATTTAATCTATATTTCTTGTTAGGAGTTACTAGTCTTGGATACTTTTTAACAGGTGTGTGTTTGGCTTTCGACTGTGTAAGTCTGATACGTACTTTGTTTCTGTGCAAGTTTTGCCGTGATTCCAGCTGCGACACTTAATTATCTGCTGATGATGATAACCTAGTTGTCGAAATACGTATACAGATTACGAAAATTATTGTGGCAAGGGGTTATATTAACCTTAGTTAATTAATTTAATCAACCACGATCTCTATTGCATACAGATGATAATTTAAAGTGCAGGTCAGAACTCAATTGTAGCAGTATGACCATTGACTCGTAATAAGTAACTGAATAATGAAAAGAAATTAAAAAATCGAGCCCTTGCGTTAATTAATATACCAGTGGCGGCTGGTCAGGTGAGGCAGGTGAGGCAGTGCCTCACCATCTAAATCTTGGAATTATAACAAGAATAATATGTATACTTTTAAAATTCTTTATAAATTAATTATCATCTTTTATTCAGAATTTATCTTATAAATAATAAGAAAATAGTTTTAAATAAACCGGCATTACAAGCAAAGTACAAATTTATCATTTCATTTTAATTCCGTGCGAATGTACGAGCGCGTATACTTGCCCCGACCAACTTCATGCTTGATCTATGTATATCCCTACTAAACACGAATATTTGAGGCCCGGCCACTCATTGCCTCTCATTGAAAATTTATAACGCACTACAGCAGTCAAAAAAATTCTCAATTTCTATGGAAATTACAGTAAAGTATTAGCTACATATTTAAGATAACAAAGAAGAAAAAATATTCAAAAAGTTAATAGATTTTTCTAACTTTATTGTGAGATTTTTGAATTTTTTAATAATATAGAAAGCATTATTAATAGGATAAATTAAGTATTTATTTAATGATATAAAGATGTCTAAAGGTTTACATTCTTCTTGTACAGTTTCTCAATATTTCCTCCACGCAAATAATATGTTTTAAGTTTTAAAAGGAGTATTTTTATTGTTTCAAGTAGATATTATTTAGATATCAATGTATGTATGTATGTATTATTTAGTCTGAAGCCAATTTAAACTGAGCCTCTCATCGAATCACAATCGCCGAACTACCGAATATACTCGAGGCTGACATTCTCGACCCGAATCGCAAATTACAGCAGTTAAACTCGGGGGAATAACAAAGTTAGGTTAAATATTTTAATATTTGTTTAGTGATATTTTCAGTGATTTAAAAATTGTGAATATGGATTTAGAAAATGTAAGAAATACACAAGACATTGTAGATTTTTTAATAAGAAATACGTTCGTTGTTCTATCGGTAGAAGATCAATTATATGTCAAAAACCTTCCAAGACCAAACCCTGGTTTATCAAAATCTCTTACAATACACGGTAAGTCTAACAGAAATTTCAATAATAATAATAATAATTACGTTTTTTGCTTGATAAGTTTAGAGAATTTCGGGAGTGTGATACATATTTCAGTACTGTATACGAAAATTCGATGTCTGACGAATCTGTTGCACATAAAAGGCGTAGAATTGATGACATTCCAGATACTAAACAAAATTATAGAAAATTATTTTTCGAAATTCTAGATACGTTTATTAGTCAAATTGAAATTAGATTTATTGATTTAGAAAAACTTGCTTTTTTTGATTTATTAACAGAAAGTAAATTTGAAGAATATTCGAAGGCATTTCCTCAGAGGCTCTTAAATAATTTGTTTGAACAATATAAATTTTTTGATCAAATTCAATTAAAAAATGAATTAGCTGTTATTTATAGTGACATGCAACTTCTTGGTAATTCTAAAACACCATGTGAAATGTTAAGATTTATGCACGAACAAAAGTTAGCCATCTGTATGCCAGAACTTTTTAAACTGCTAAGTATAGTAGTTACCATATCGATAACTTCCGCGTCCGTTGAGCGAAGTTTTTCCACATTGAAACGTATAAAATCGTATGTTAGAAATACAATTGGACAACAAAGACTTAGTAACTGTGCACTAATTGCAATCGAAAAGGAATTGGTTAAAACGATGACGAGGGATGAACGATTTTATAATGATGTAATTGATTATTTTGCTAACACAAAAAACCGGAGGATACCTTTGCTATACAAGAAGTAAAATCTATTAAATGTAATTCTACGTGCAATGCCAATAAAGGGAATTCTCTGTATTTTAAAATATTTTCATTTTGCATGTAATTTTGAAATTTTGTTATTGGATTGTTGTATATATGTATATATTTGTTATATTATTAAATTTTATATTATAATAGGAATGTATTTATTTTTTATTTTTAAATCCTAGAAGATTGAGTTCTTATTTTCGATTAATGTTTTTAGAATTTGTTTGATTTTTTAGAATATTTATTTTCGTTTCACAATGGTTTGCTTTGAAACTTCGTTTTCCCTTAAAAATCGAATGGGGCGCGATATAGGGCTCAGTTCACGTCTGGCAGCCCTGTTTGTACTGGAAGCCCTATATATATATAAATATATATAAACTGTTTTTATATGTAGTAGGTATATAGAGTTTATTAATCAATTGTAAACAATTTTGAATATTTATTATTCTATCTGCCTCACCATGTCAAATACTCACGAGCCGCCACTGTAATATACATACAATTATATACATTTTTCTTTCATTTTCCTTATTGTTAATGAAAACTATTTAATATATGAACTGAGTTTTTGTTGTTTTTGGCTGTAATTGCTTATTATCTATCTCAAATGAGATTGTGTGTGGCGTTTCATGTTATTAAGAGGCAATATATTTTCTGTGTGTGTATTATCTTATATCAAGATGTGTGTCCAATATCGTGTTACAAAGATTTCTCATATATTTCAAATTATGTTTATTTATTGAAACAGCGTGTTAGGCCACCTGGTAACAGTTGTTTAGTTGTGTTATTGATTTTTGTTCTTTTATTAATAAAGCACTCAATTGTTATTGATACTCTCGGGTTTATTTATTTTATTCTTATACGATTTTTTTCTCCTATTACATACAAGCGCACGCATTCTCCTAACACACATATGTTACAGTATAGGCACGCACTTTTAGTGACTTAAATGCCATGGCACCCATCTATAAGATCTTAAATTGAGAGAATCCTCCTCTCTGAGTTACTGACTAGTTCCAGCCCTAGAAGAAGTCCGGGATATCTTTCAGCTAGGAATTACGGGCATTGTAGTATTAATATATACGCTAGTGTATAGAGGGCCGTAACAACAATTATTTCTAAATTTCAGTACAAGAGTTAACTGAACTATAAAGCGAAAGACTCAGACGTACATTTTATTACCGAAAACAATCAAATATAACAAATTTTATTCGTCGAAGTCTTTATATTTTAATCTTTACATCTTTGTATTTATAACATCCGATACTTGGGTTCTCACAATTATAAGTATTAAGGTCAAGGCGCAACATAAAATTCATTATTCCTTTCGTTTACATAGGCACTTTTGCCAAACCCCATCCCACTTTCTTTCAATTATTATTTAGGAAACCGCTCCTAAATGCCTTAACTAATAATTGCATAGTATTGTTAAATGTTATTGTATGCGTGGTCCGCTTTCGTGCATTATCAATAGAGTTGGGATATTTTTCTTACAGGCCAGGACCATAACTAGGCCACTGTACGAACAAGTGGACTTGCGATGCATCCGTTTTTAAACCACTTATATTTTGTTTTATACATAACGCCCTTACATTATTCACAGCTTTGATCATATTTTCGATGTCGTTACGCACAGCTGGGACATGGTTTTGTAACGCCCTCCAGGATGTTAGTTTCCAGTGGGGAATGCATATATTCCAGAGGCCATGAAAGGTTGCTTATCGAGTAGATGAAGCTCAAATCACAAACGATTATCATGAACAGTAAATCAAACATAAATTTGCGTTTTTGGTAGCACATTCTTTTTATTATTTTGGTGTTGTACACTTTTCATAAGATTTTTACAGTCGCTCTTGTCCCAACACATTAACAGTTGATCGCAAACTTTACAGTAATACTTAGCAGCATTATAATATACATCGGGAAATTCACTAATAAACTTTTGCACCGCATCATCCAATGGCCTCGTTTTTCCCTAACGCACGTTCATCATACTTAATAATTATACGCTCGGTACTAACTTATAATTACATACTTCGCTTGTTTTATTATATTTCACTGGTTGGGGCGCTGCGTACTCAGTACGAACCTGGCCGCGGGAAGACGTCCTAACTCTGATTAATACAAACTTTAAAGAGTTTGTTTCTATCAGCCATCATAACCACATTATAACTACTCGATGTTATTTTACACGTTTGTTCGCTCCAAACTTGGATATGCTGCCATTGTTTGGTACCCACACTATGCATACATATATCTGCAGCTTGAGAGAGTCCAGAAGAGGTTTTTAAAATCTCTGGCATTCAAAGTGAATAGTTTGTATCCTCCTCGTGGTGTTGACTACATCAGCTTTCTTCGTGATTTTCAGTTTCAATCACTTACAGAGAGGCGTGAGATTCTTAG
This sequence comes from Dermolepida albohirtum, assembly GCA_031893035.1. Lineage (NCBI taxonomy): Eukaryota > Metazoa > Arthropoda > Insecta > Coleoptera > Scarabaeidae > Dermolepida > Dermolepida albohirtum. The sequence continues at coordinate 896 of JAVIWB010004825.1, read as the reverse complement.
TGCCAAGTTCTTACTAATTCTATTGGCGCCTCTTAATTAAATTAAATTATATTTTCTTGTGCTTCAGGGATCGAGTATATCTAATAACACATTTTCGGTCCCTAGAGCTACAACAAATGTGTTGTACAAAGTCCCTCTGGCGCATATGAGTAGGAATGCCAATGCTTTGTTTGAGGATCCTTTCCGATAGTCTCAGTGATGGTAATTGATTCTTGTGCGGTCCTGATGTATATATTTTGATTTCTTTCTTTTCCTTATATATATTACTTTGTAGTTACCTAGTTATTATTTGTATTTTTCAATGTATTTTTATTTATGTTGTCCTGTAATTGATCTTTGACTGTTCGACAAATAAAGATTATTATTATTTAACAATCCTCAGGGTAACCAACGACAGGAACCGATGGGGGCGACACGTGCAGGCATTGTCAATAATATCGCGAAAATGCTTCGCAAAGATGGATTGGTAACTGAGACTGGTATAAGTTTAGAATATACAGAAACTATAATTAAATTTATTATTACTAACAGTAGTTTTCCAGGAGGGAGGGGTGTACACTATTGCAAATCCCGGGGTTTGTTTCAACATTAATCATTATGAAACTCTTTTAATGTTTATATCAGTATCTATGACATCTAAACGTAATACTTGCTTCCTCTAAAAACTTATAAATGCACATTTATAGGTCGGAATTTATATTACTAATACAAAGAATCGAAACGGTGAAAAATAAAAATAATTACCAAAATAAAATAAAAGATAAACAAAAATAATTATAATCGTCCCAAAAATATCTCATATTAGATACATTTAATTCAATAAAAGAGAAGAGTCTGTAGAATATAAGAAGCATCGTAAACGATTATTACAGCATTTAGTTTGAACCTCTTTTATT
>JAVIWB010004822.1:0-64649 GCA_031893035.1 Dermolepida albohirtum | reverse complement strand
TATACATATGTAGATCATGACTAGACCATTTGCTCTGAATATTGAAAAAAATAATACTGTCTATAGTTCAAGTCCAGCAATACTAATTACCGGAAGAACACACCACCATAAAGTGCTGTAGCGAATTAGTAACACTAGAAAGTATAATAGTATAGGTATACGTGTGTACATCGTTTGCGTTGTGAAATTAGTTATTCTACGCAAAATCAGTACACTTAAAAAGCAACAGTATTTCGTTGCATTTAGTTTTTGAACATTGAATTAAACGAGAATTTCTGTTTTTTTTTATTTTGAAGAAAATACAATTCGTTTCATTTTTACTCATTTGTAGTTAACTGCCTTGAAACCATTCTTCTACATATTGCGACATTTTCGAATCAGTTTCAATTAAAGTTATTCGTTAACGAATGACATGTAAATTATAAATGATAGATGTCCTAGGTGTCTATCTAATGGAGTATTAATATTTAATGTTACTGAAGCTGCTGAAATCCATACCGGATATTTCTCTTCGAGACAGCTAAAGAAATGAATCAATTTATAGAAGAGTCAAAGTACGAGACATAAGTAAATAGTTGAAAACGACGAAGAAAATGGAAAAGGAATATGGAGAAGATAAGCGAAGAGAAACTGTCTCCACCTCCAAGATGAGCTCAGAGTTGGTTCTCCTCTTCTGCTGAGGAGGGTATCTTACAAACACGGAATTTATTTATAGCGGCAAAAGAAGAAGAAAACAAATTTAAACGGATAATATTTACATTACGTCTTTCGATATCTCAACGCCACAAGATGGTAGACCGTCTGTACTCCTTTATATATATTATTTGATTCACGATCCACCCGATTACTATGATAGAACAATGGTCGGGTAAAAACATATTTTCCTGGTAATACAAGAACGAACAAGAATACTTGTTGTACGTGATATTGATACCCTAAATTGTACCAAATATCCAAGATTTGGTCATATGTATACGATATCTGATATGAAATTTTGCACGATGGAAAATCTAAAAAAGAATAGAGCGGCAGGCTAATAATGAAATAAGATGATAAATATTTGAAGGAAAAGGGACATAGTACTTTACTATAATCTAATTTTACAATAAGTATCTATCTATTGTTGGGTATATGCCAAAACTATTTTAATATCTTATTATTGTTTAAGTGAATAGTTTTTGAATTTGCGAATTAGTGCAAAGATTGTTTTGTTTACTGGCAAAAGAAAAGCGAAAGTCAAGTAGCCAAAATGAGCATTTCCATGTCGTTGCGTTCGAGTTCAACAGAAAAGTTAGTACGACAGATTCAACTAGAACAAATATAATGTTTTTAGAGAAAATATAATAGGGGAGAATACAGGCTGAAAATGGTTTTCTCACTTTGAGGACAGCCATTTTGACATAAACAATCTTCAACATGCGGGAAGACCATTGGTCTTTGAGGAAAATCGTCCGAAAGATCTAATTCATAATGATCCATGCCTATGAACTCGGGAATAGGTATTATCACCCATGGAATGCAAATGTATCCACTGATTGTACCCATCGATCATAATACAATATTTGCATTCTATGGGTAAAGGTCAAAAATTGTGTGTTTGCTTGTCGTATAATTTGAGCCAAAGACGCAAGAATCGGCGGGTCAGCATTTGTGTCTTTTGGCTACTTCGTCATAAATTCGTTAAGACATCGACCGTTTTTATAATGTTTTATAACGATGTGGCGCTTCAAAATTGGTTTAATAACTTCTTCACTCCCTAACCGTCGTTTTTCTTCAGCCATGGAATTGAAAATTTGCCAGCAAGGCAATTGTAAATAATGGAAGAGAATATATTCTTGATTAGTACCTTAAAAAATTATTAAATCTAGAATTCAGTAGAAACGCAAAAACTTGTGCATCGACCTGATAGTTTTCTCGTGTCTTAAAATTTTAAAGTATTCGTCTAAAATTATGTGGAAATAGGATAGTTACATATAAAAATAGGCGAAAATATTTTTATGAAAAGATAGTATAAAAGTTGTTATTAATGTGTCAGGCGATGATTTATACATTAAATATCGAAGAAAAAAACATTATATAACAAACGTTCATACATACGATCTATAATAAATATACTTTTGCGTTTATATCCCTGTCTAAATAATTCAGTTTTTTTTCATTCTGGTCCGAAGTTTCTTCCATATGTTATGATTAATTCGAAAGTTGCCCCTATATAACCCAGAGTTTCCTCATTCACTTATGGATCGCAGGACGTCTCCTGAGATATCCCTAAGTTTCAGTTTGTCAATCATACTTACCGTCGTTTCTTTATATTTAAACTTCACCGGTGACTCACCATTTACTTAAATGACGTTGGCCTTTCAAAATGTCAGTTTAGAAAGTCTAAGTGATTAAATTCTGTAACTTTTACAATTCAGTAAGGGTGTTTTACCGGTCGTTTTTGTGCTTTCCCGTATTCATTCAAACTACGTGCATTGAAAGGAATTTAGAACGTAATTTTGTTAAAGTTGAGTGAATATAGAAAGTGTATAGAGCTTTTAATGAACTATCATAGGATTTGTTTTGAAAAGTAAGAGTGACTATGTTGTTGTGTTCCTTGTACATTCTATTCAAACAACATTTAAATAAAAGCATACATCAAAATTGGGATTTTAATATTTATGTATTAAGTTTATAATGATTATATTGTAGTATGTTTACCTGTTATTCAGAAAGAACTAAACCTTCTTCTTATATTTTATAGCTTCATTTACGTAATACAACTCTTTAGAAGCGTCGTTTCTCAAGTGCAAGGAAAAATCTGCCATTTAAGGTACTCTTCATCTTGCTAGTTTTATCGGTCAGGAATTAAAAAATTTAAATAACCAAAATTCATTAAGTGAGTCATAGACTATTAGATAGATCAAGTCGCATATAATATGTTGGTGGGCTGAAAATTTCGCAGAAAAGCGGATAAATGGCGTAATTTTAGACAATTTTCTTGGTGCACCAGCAAATTGTCTTCTCAACAACGTTAACTGTTAAGTCAGTTGAACTGTTTCAATAAGCACGTCTCGGAGTTCTCGACAAGATGGATAGTGTTCAAAGCCATACCATAGATATTCGTAATAATATAAAGAGTGCTCTAACGAACTCGATTCTTTCATTTTCTACTATAGATAGGTAGAAACGAGTGCTTAAATTTGGTTGCACAAACGTTAAAGATACACCACAACGTAGTGGACAACCGAAATCTACCACTATATTTGAAATTGTTGGAAAATTCATGCTATGATTTTAAAATACTATAGTTTGAAAACTTTTGCACTAGTGTAGACTGTAAATATCTCTCAATAATGTACAATATACATTTTGAATGAAGAAGTAGTTGCGAACAAGTTTTCCAAAAGGTGGATTCCGCGACTGCTCGGTGACCAAAAATTGGTGTGTTTTCGAAAAAACAAAGTAGAGTTTATGCACCTATTTATTATGAGAATTGAGTTAATCATTTTATCCCTGAAAAAAAATAAAACCGAAGGAACATAGTGGTTCCCTTCTCTTAAAGAAGGCGATGTCTGTTTTATCCACAGAAAAAGCAATGACTTTCATTGTTTCTGATGCAAATGCATTTCTTCAGGTTTATTACCCTACAAAAGGTTAAACCACTACAAGCACATATCATTCGGTCTTTAAGAAAAATCAAAACAAAAAATTAATAGAACCCGTCCGAGTTCATACAAGTGTTCTTGCAATGACAAAATTTAATGAATTATGCTTCGATTTGTTGCCGCACCCAATTTATATCCCGGATATAGAATGATAAGGCATTTTTTAGGCATGGAGAAGAACGGTAATTTCTTCATACTTAAAAGATACTCCGAAGATCAGAACTTCTCAACAGTAATGTTAAAGCTGCTGTGGGTGCTTATTTCAACGAATTTTGGGCTTTTGTATAATTTCTGGTCCAAATATATCGACATGGTAGGGGATTATATTGATAAATGAACGTAATTTTGTAGTTCTTGTTCTGATGCTTTTTCGTCGTCACTCATAATTTTAAAATTAGTTCATTTATTAATTTGTAAAGGCATTAAAGTATCCGCATTGCTAGTGAAATGTGCGCCATTAGAATTTTTCAAAGTTTCGAAGTGAATGAATCAAAATTTAGACTATATTTTATTTATTTTAGACTGCTGAAATAAAAAATCAAAAAATAGTTCGGAAAAGAAACGTTTTTCAGCATTAAAATTTCATTAAATATAATTTCTTACACTAATTTGATTATTTATTGAATACTGGTTTATAAAAATTAATTATTTATTTCTTTTCAGGTGGGAAGTGTGAAAAACACTAGGTATATAACCATAACTTCAACTTTCGAAAAGGTATTAGATAGAACTGAATCCACTATATCGCCGACGGCAACCGAACCTTTAACAGAGAATATCCTCGCCACAACTAGTAATTATGCAAAAGACAATAACTACCTGGATTCGAGCATAGCGACATTGCCGCATCTATATTTGGCTTCCGATATGGAAACCCCACCTTTAGAAACACTAACCGAAACGTTCAGTACGAGCCAAACTATGTTAAAGACACACGTCTTGCCCGTTATAAAAGGAGCGAATGAAACATCGAGCTATACACTTGTTCAAACTTACTTAGTTTCCAGATTGGTAACCGCAACTAAAACTTTACCGCCAATGGAGGCTTATCATTTCATACCGAGCAAGACGCTAAATGAATTCAATAGTCATTTGGATGAAGCGGGTTCCGAATTGCATTTAGAACTCGACTTTGGCGACGAAAACGACAACGAAGACGACAGGCATCCAAAAAAAGTATTCCCGAAAGACTTAGATTTGGCGAATATCGGATCGGACATATCTGATTTATCCGAGGCTGATAAAACCAGAATACTCGAAAGTCATTTACGGTCTAAGAAGGAACAGCAACCAATTACGTCTAAACCAATTATCCCCGAACCTTTACCTACACCCGGATTAAGTCCAGAACAACTACAACAACTTGCATTTTTACGTTTACTTAATCCTGCAGCGGCGTTGAATCCGTTAGGCCAAGGACAAGTTATAACGACGTCTAAGCCTGTGTTTAGAATCGAAACTTTGTATGAATCTCTGGTAATTCCTGTGGTGAACGGTGGTAATACGAAATTAAGTACCATATCTAAACCGTTAGGAACTGTGACCAAAACAGATTTCGAATATGGCACTAGTACGTTACCCGGCCTTCCCCTGCCACCTGTAAATCCCCTATTCCCACCACAACAGCAAGCACAATTGGCGGTGACATCTTCTCCCGTAATACAAAACACAGTCGTTACTCAAACTGAGAGTAAAATATTAAAGTTGACTTTTGGAGCAAAAACAGCATACACGACGATATTTTCAACGAAAGTGATACCAACCGTTCTGACAACGTACATGACAGCTTCTGTGCCGGTACAAGCGACGGCAGCGTTTCCAGGTTACTTCCCTGCTCCGTACCCGCCGTTTCCATACGTAGGGTAATGACTCGAAAACTCGTTGTTCTAATTTAATTCCCAGTAAAAGACTTATTCAAATAAATTAAGACTCTTATTTTTCCAATTGAAAGACAATTAATTTATGAGAAAGTGACGTGAGAGTGATAGACTTTAAAGTACTGTAGCGCGCTCTTTCGGTGAGCTCTTAATGTTTGGAACATCGAATTCGTAAAAATTTTTCGTATCACATTGTATATATAAACACTATCCATCGCACATATTATAACTGATATCATTGAATTCGTTTGTATGTATATGATGTAAATTAATGTATGTTTTTGTAATATATTATATATATTGACTAATAAATTAATTTAATATTGAGTCTACTGTGTGTTATTATAATACGATGGCTGAATAAAGCACTTCAAGAGTAATTTATGTTTAATTGAATAGCACAATTCAAATACAAAATACATTGCACAAAACAATTAGCGGATATTCTACGTAATTAATAATCAAAACTCAGTTAATATAATTGTTATTAGAGTAGAGAAGTTCTTTATAAATTCATGCTGTGATGAAGAAATGAAGGGGATATTTAAATGAGCTGGTTTTGGAAAGAGTATATTAAAAATTTTTTGCAAAACCAAAAATTATATTTAGCTATTGCTAATTATAATTACAGTGATACCATCCTTTTTATACACAGGTCATAATCTGTAAATTTACCAAGCCTGTTGAAGTGAAAATTGTAATATAGATCGATTGAACATTTTTAAAAATGGACTCAATGAAACATTAGCGCAGTCCTTAGCCAAGTAAACGGAATATCGTCGTCTCCAGCAGTACACTTACTTTCGATTTGCTAATAGTTTCGATATCATCTCATCTTAGAATATACAAGAAGCAATGATAGTTGAATGCCCAGAATTTTACTCAGATGATACAGTACCAGAACATCTAAGTAAATAACATTTGTGTCTCCAAATATTCTTTTTGTTATTGTAGTGGTAATTTACCGGGAATTCTTGATATACTCTTCTTTGAATTAACAAAGGCGCTAACTGGACGAAATTCTTCAGTATTTTTCTTGTATGTCATAATATAACATTTACAGCCTCCAGAACATTCCACCTTAAATGATACTTCAATAGAAAATACATTTTCAGGTTTTTAGTGAGTGATGGAGACCAAATCTTATTCAAAAGACTTACATAGACAGAAAAATCCAAAATACAATAAAGTTTCTTTCTACAAAGAAGCCTAAATGCGAACCTATATGTGATATCGAATTACGATGCAGGATGATGACAATCTTTACCAATATGGGAATGAGAATAATGTCTTCTTCGAAATCAAAATTTGTCTTTGACAGTATCAAATCCAACAGTTGGTCATTTATGTTAGTGAATTTAATTAAATTGAAATAGATTTAGAGAGGACATGAGGGAAAGCAGAAGTTCTAAATTGGCGTTTGATTCCACATAGAATTTAACAAAATCTTAAATATCGAAATCTCCTGTAGGTAAAATATTTTTCCCAGCGATAGTAATATCGGAGAAACGTTGAAAGTCACTTTATGTATACATTAGAACGAGAAAATACGAAAGTTGGTCTAAGGGCCTTAGAAAACAATATTATATTACATGGAGGAAAAAAAACGGATTTATATAAAATATCTGTTTTACACGTAGATCTCTGATGGTTTGATAATAGGAACAGGTTGATTCTCTATCGAGGATATCTATTTTAGTGAATTCACTATTTTGGATATCCCATTCCTGTATTATATTCTAGTGTTGGTCTCACCTTTAGATAATTGATTTAGTAATTCTGATTTTACACTTTTATAAAGTTGCACTGAAATTATATTTGGCCACCATCAGCCACAGCAAAAACTCTATTAGACTCCTTCACACATGTACTTCTTTTGATTAATTTGCGAACGCCTGCTAAATCCTATTTTCAATGTATCCATCTAATTTAAGTGCTTGTAATTGTCCCAATTCAGCTCTAATCTCTGAGAAACGTCAGGCAAAGTTCTTATTAAAAATGATTTGCCGTTCCTTAGTTTCACAATGCATACCTTTCAAACCATAGATGACCACGTTATGTTTATGGAGTTCTCGCTCGATAACTTTTTGTATAATCATCTGACTCTCTATTAATGTTTTGAAAAGGGTAACGCGGGCAGACTTTAGGGTTCTTATTTCCTTTTGAAAAAACTTTCTCAACCACGAAGTGTTTTCAGCCAACTTAGCTAACAGTGTTTTGCATATTTTCTTCCTTTTTGTTCAACTCGATTATATTCATTTTCTCCTTTAGCTCCAAACTATGTTTTAAAATACTTTATGTGGGTATAATCATTGTTTCTAAAGTCAATTTCCGTAAATCACGGCTTTGTCGACATTATTACAATGCGTGCTCTCAAGATCTTGGGCGGTCTTTTACGCAACATTCATCTTTATATAATTTTACTGTACAAAAATCTGCGATTTATCTCAAATCAGTATAGTAATGACGCTCTTTACCTTTAATGAATACATAAAATTATTTGAGGTGGCCATAAAGCTTCTACTGCTACGATCTATTATAATCCTTTCTTTTAGCAGATAGTAGTTTTTTTAGGAACTATATCGGGTGAAGGGTGTCTAAGGACATTGTATTGTAATTTCGTCAATTTTTCTATAAAAAGTACAGATAAATAAGCTGTTATCATGTGGTCAGCTTTTCTTTATTTCTTCATTTAAATAATAAAAAGGTTACATTATATTGTCCAGTAAGCGTTTTAACTTTCCCCACGAAGAAGATTATACCACCAACATCCAAAAAACAGTAGCCATCATCATTCCAGTGAATGGAACAGTTTTCATCTTCTGTGGAACGTGTTCTTCAACTGTTATCAATTGCTTCGATAATTTCTTAATTACAAATTGATAACAATGCATTCAATCCTCATCTACTCGCATAAAACGACCTAGATATTGCCTACCAATTATATTGAAATTGCTCCAAACTATGCTTAAAAAGTTTTAGTAGTTCAAGCTTTCGTTCAAATGTGAGTAAATGCATCCGGCTTGATGACAATTTTCTCATATGCAAGTATTGATATAAAATATTAAGGACTCGGTCATTCTAGGGCTACTGCCATAGCAATCTCTCAGAGTCATCTATGTTCCATCATCTTTTCATTTTCTCAACATTTGCCGTAGATATGACTTCAATAGATCGAGAAGTCCATTTGAGATTATTTTTACTCATACTTCGAAAATTGTTAAATAACTTCCACTTCTAAAGAGTTCTAATTGACTCATCAGACCCACCGTATATTTGATCCGGTTCGATTTTTCTACCTATGCTGGTTTGTCTTTCGAAATTCGATAGTTGTTTGATTGCCATGAAAAATTCTCATTTAATAATTGTTAATAAAAAAGCTCTTAGTTAACTTCACTGACTGTCCGGGATAAAGCAATAAACGTATAAAATCAAAAGTTGGTGTGGCGTTGTTATGAGATACTTTAGAAACTCAAAATAACTTTGACATTGCACTATCGGTATTTTTTTTGACTTCGTGTAGATTAGCTGCTTACTGCTGGTGTTTATTGAAGTAAATTTGAAATTTTATAACAGGTTTAAGATTGAATCTGAGTCGATACTAATGTATGCATTTGCAAAGAAGAAGCGTATTTGAACTTGAGGGATCCGATTATCCAAAATAAAATTTATAACGACCCGGACATTTGTAACAAGTAATTATTAACAACGAAGTATAATTGCTTAAAAATATTATACCGTTTGTCAACAGTATGGAAATGTGTTTGTACAAGAAGCGTTATTCGAAATAAGAAAATATAATTATACACAAAATAGGTAAGACTTTCTAAATAAAGGAAACAACTAAAAATCAATACAAACATCTCCCTTATCAGAAACTCATATAAAAGCTGAACGACTCTGCGAAATCAAGAATACGACAGTTCCATCTAGTAATGTCTCCCTCCAGTCATTGCATTAAACTGAAATGATGCTAGCCACCCAGTTCACCAATCAATACCGGATCTCTCTCTTTTCCTCAACCCTGATAAACAAATATAAAAGTTTTCCCTGGGGTCGCAATTATCTACTTGGTTTAGCATGTCATGTATGTTCGGATCAACGAGAAACTTTAATTTTCCTAGATTTATAGGTTTGCCTCTCCTTCTGCAGCTGTTCTATTATCCCTGCTGTTATTCAAATTTATAGCGAAGCTCGAAGCAGAAGAGTATGAGAGAGAGAGATGCACAATTCAAGTACTTTATATCGTTTGCTAGATTTAATCTTATGCACATGAATAGTGGTCAAAGAAGACAGTGGATGATATAATGAGGTAAATATTGGCAATTAAGAGCTCCTCGAATATTTTCTAATACGTCATTCGTGTGTATAAAATCAAGCGAAGAGTATACCTTGAGTATTCATTTGATAGAATACAAAATACAGTGTGTTAAAAAAGTTATTCTCCTCATAACTTGGATATGCGGTAATTTGCAGATTGATTTACTTAACTTCATCATATTCTCAGATATGTGTAAGTAATAGGCATTAAACATACTAAATAAATGCATTTCTAAGCAAAAGCTTGCTTCAGATATGATATCTAAAGCTGTAATTATGGATTGGACAAACTAAGTAACTCGCATATCTTAAAAACTTCTTGTAAATATCAAAAAGTTTCACATTCACATCACAAATAAATCTTAAACCTAATACAAATTTAGTGAAACTGAGAAGTTGAATGAATCCAAAATATGCAGTCCTAGATTAACAGGAATTTCTTTCTAAAATTATTACTTGTTCTTTTGGGTATATCTCTGAAAAAGAGACAGGAAAGTAGCTTTTTAAATTCCGGAATGAATTGACTGAAAGTGAGGCTCGTCAAGGGTCATTAATTATACCATATTTTTCTCAAGATTACCAAAATATTGTTCAGCTGGTTTAATTAATAAATTCTTCATTATATCGAAGCTTCCTTCGAGCAAGAAGAAGCTTAAAATTATTAATAATTGAAAGACTAGGAAGAAATCGTGTTATCGCATTGAAAAGGAACTTATTAAAGACCCTTCTAGGTGGTCTCTCATAAAGAAATTTCTTTAATTTGTCTTCTTGAGCAACAGATTGCAACCTATTAACTATTTGTCTCTTTGCAAGATCTCTTCTCTTATTACAATACTCAGCCATGGAAGTACGACTTTCTTTGGTAGAGGACTATTTCGACGAGAGCACACATCGAAATAATCATAAGTTGAGATTAATGCTTGATGAAGCCAGATTTTATTAACCTATTTTCATTAAAAAACTTTATTCTTTTACGTTTGTGATCACAATTCAAAATTTATGGCAATCACATTAGGCATCGTCAACTCTACGTGTAAAAAGGGATATACATGTTCGGTTGATATGATCCCGACCTCACACTATATTAAATCATCTTGATCGCATGCATCACTATGCTAGATTGAGACACGTCAAATTGTATCGTTCAAAGAAGCATTATCGCCCATAATTTGTTATACATCAGATAAAATTTTAGATGTGTTTAGTCCATTTTGAGATTTTTTCATTTAGAAAATTTAATCTCACTGCTGTACCAAATTAAATGTCTAACTATTAACCAATTTCACTTGTCGTCACAATAAATATGCCAGAATTTGAAGGTTCTATCTGCCATACAATCATCCTCGTTTTGTACTTTTGCAATACTATGTACAAATCATAATTCTCTGGACAACACGACTTAAAGCATAATCAGAAAACATATTTTTTAACATTGGAGTTTCGTAATACCGAATATGAGTTTATCTATTTTCTTTTTCAAATGCATTATATACATTTTGATTCCTGAATGTATAGCAAAGCGAATCTGACTTTATTCGGAATATACCAAAAAATAAGATCTCTCATTTTAAAGGAAATAACTATCGGACGATTGCATTCCTCATTAAATATATCTTTAGGCGTTCGCCTCGTAGGTACCGAAGACGCAACTCCGAAAAACAAGAATTTATTTGAATAGTTTCCGTTGGGCGGTAATTTCACGAACGTTTAGTTGAGAAGAATTCCTGTTGCCAATCATACAGCTATGAATTTCTCTCGTTATATCTGCGAAACGTAATTAAGAAAATAAAGTTCACTCATCTTCAGGTACACAAGTACGTGACTTGCATATCGTTAGCCCCGTTTCCTTTTCTATCGTCTTTTCCTTTTCTATTCTACGTTATAGGTATTCGTTTTTAAAAAGTCGTTTTTCGCCGAACTTACGTAGACAACGATAAAAAACTGATATATAAAGGAAAAAATGTTTGAAGTTATGAAAACGAAAAAGATATTCTTTTCATTCTACATTTTAACGAAGAACTGGAATTCTTAGCATCAAAACGAAAAGAAAACGAGGAAAACTCCAGCAAAATAAATTTTAATTAACAGAATTCCTTTATTCTGTTTTGGTATCTCTCGCGTGCTAATTAGAATATCTATGATATTTCTTCTATATAGTTTAATGAAGAGTACGGCGTAATGTTCTGCGAATTAGATTGATCTACCAATTAAAATAATTTTATATTGTAATAACGGCTTCGTTGTGGAAGTTGGCCTCTTTTCTTCTTTCTTAGTTATATATTAGACAGGCAATCTACAATTTTGTGACATTTAAATGATTTGTACGTCGTGTCTACTTTTTGATTGAATAAAAGTCTACTGCGTTGCTCCATCATACCTGGAGGATCTTACATGGGCGTCGATTTAAACGACCGATCACACTACACGTCTTCATGTGAAAATATCGAAAATAGTATAAGGATCGGAGTAAGGCAAACCAACAACCGTGTGGACACGAGGAAGTTATACCCTACAGAAAACGTTCTCTATGTGATAACTGTACTAATACTAGGTAGAGTAGTAATTTCGGTGTGTCATAGTAATATAGACAATTTTCTAAAATCTCATGAGTACCTAAAATACATATGGTCTCCTAGTGTTCGAATTTTATTTAGTTTGTGATTATAGTAAAGTTGTTATGAATATATAGTAAACTTCTTTGACAATACCTCTTAATAACGGCCACTTTTCAAATTCAAACACCAATAATATCTAAAGGCACGTATCAATGATCCTTCCAATAGCGGCATCACTCAAAGACAGAGTTTTGCTACTCATTAGAGGTCATAAATTGTTTTGCCAACAGCGACATACGATGCAAATCCCGCAATCATCAGAAGTTAATTTCAGAGGCAGTACGCGACTATTATCCTACTTTCTTGGAAAAGTATGTGTGAGAATTTACCTCAGTAAAGACGGATTTCCAAGTATACAAAAGTTTATTAAGATTAAATTCTAAAACTTTATGTTCAACTGTGGAACTGTTACATGCAATTAAAGAAATATTTATCTCTTACAGAGGAAATTCATATTATTGTGGAAAGTGCAAAGTTTAGTACCAATACAATAAATTTGACAGGAATGTTTGGTATTGGAAGAACACAAGTTAACGAAATCATGAAAATAAATCCGACTTAAAGAGATATTTTTAAGAAGGTTCAAATACAGACTAAAAGAGGAAATTTCCAAAAGCTGAAAGTTTGGCAATTGACTAAGTAGTTTACAATTTGTATTGCGAACTAGAAGTAAAAGTGCTTTTAGCTGCTGCTAAAGCTTTTTCTGTTATTGAGGGTCTCTCTCTCTCTCTCTCTCTATATATATATATATATATATATATATATAGGAATTTTAAAACTTTAAATGGGTGATTAGAAAAATTTTGTCAAAGACACAATATAAGTTTTAAAACAATTTGCAGAGAGGTAGTTGGCATTTGGTTGAGCACTACCGTAGCTTGGAAGGCAAAGCTTTAAATATTGTTTCAAACGTATTCACCAAAAAATGTCTATACCCCTAACTCATTCCCCGCTTTTACCGTGAAATGCCGGACAAAACATTCGCCCTAAAAAGAGATAAACGCGCTGGTAAAAAACTGCGAAACAAAGACTAACAATTCTATTGAATATGAAGACACTTTAATCATTGGCAAAAACAAAAACCGTCCTTGTCTTTAAAAGATCTCATATCAACAAACTGCCGCTAGGATGGGTGTCTAATAAAAAGGCTTGGATGACAACAGAGGCCATGGCTTCATGACTAAAACCTTTTATGAAAAAGTGAGAAAAAAAAGTCTTATTATTTGAATCTTAAAAATATGAAGATTATTTTTCTGCTACCAAACGCCACATCTTTTTACCGGGAACAGGGAATTATTCATAACTTCAAGAAGATATACAGAAAATTTCTTATCAAAAGACTTCTAATATTCAAATATTGAGAACATGAATTTAACTAGCGCTTTAATTTTGACATTAGCATCAAAGAAAAAAGTTGTAATCTATAATTTCAAATTATTTTGCTAAAGCAGAATTTTTGGGGAAGCACCAGCAAGAAGAAGACTTTGATGAAGAATTAATTTGTCACTGCGTGTGATTGTTTTATGCCAATATAGTTTGTACTGTGTTAGTTTTCACGAGTTCATGTTTGAAGTTCTTGACGTATCATTTTTGTTGATGTATTATTATAATTATTGTTATTGTTATTTTATTATCAGGTACAATGCCTGAAGATAGGACCATTTCTTTCTCTGATTTGCCTTGACCAGAACTAATTTCTTTTATTTACAAATAATCTAAAATTCTACGCCCCTCTGCCTGTATACGGGACTATGAAATATGAGAGAAAGACCTAGACTCGATTTTCCTATGGTACGATGAAAGTTCAAGCGCAAATATTGTACAGCGTCCTATTCACATAAATGGAGACAATAATCTTACTTGTTCTGTGGATGAGATTATTGTAGTAAAAATCATGTCCGCATATGACCAACGTGTTTTATTTAGTTTACACTTAATTAAAATGTAGCTTCATTTATAAAACATTTGAATTTATTAACAGGAATTTTAAGGAGTTTAAAAATACATTTCCATGTCTATTTATATCAATATGTAGATCAAGAATGGAATATTCTAGGTTAATATGGTTTACAATCCATCTGCATTTAAATTCTGTGGGGACGGTTCGAAGAAGATTTTCGAAGTTACTGTTAATTAGGGCTGATAGTACCTTCCCAGAAAGATGAGCCGAAAAGCAGAATCTTCCGAATCGCTTCAGTTTTCTATTTTCACACACCAGACGGGCTATTACTAATGTTAGTTTCTTGTAGCAACTGGTGAAGGATCGCGTTAATTACATTCAGATTTTTAATTAATTCCAGTTGTCTGTTACCTGATAGAATACATGCTAACAAAAAAATTTTATTGTTCCTTTAACACAGATATGGGCAACCTTTGAAATGTGGGCCAAACTTTAATGTGCAAATACGTTGGCGGGCCGCATTTAAAAGTATTGCATTTTAAAGTAGCGTTCGTAATTTTTAGCGATAGATATCAGACATGAAATAATACGACAATGTCTCGCGGGCAGGATCAAATCTTACAGCGGGCCGGATTCGGCCCGCGGGCCGATGGTTGCCTACATATGCTTTAACAGAACCAACACTGGATCAAGATTTTCTTTAAGTATAGTACTCAAAATCTTTAAAATGACTTACGAACTGTTTTAATACTATATAGTGGATTTGTGAATTAATACTTTTTATTATGAATGTGTAAAATTTACATTTAAGGATATATTCGTCACTTTACGAAATATTATATAGCAGTATTTCCTGTAATTGTCCTCGTCTTATAAAAAATATGCATACATTGATTTATTTTTTTATTTAAATATATTAATTAGAAAATTTAGGATGACAAAGAAATTAAATAAAACGTGAAGTCGACAATTTATTTCAGTGAACTTTCGTTCTTAAAAAAGAAAGTTTGACGATTCAAACTTCAAACGCAAGACGTCTTCAAACCAGGTGAAATTAATATAACATTTGTTTCAAGATTTAAGATTGCAATTTGGTAATATGTTATACGAATGCATATACGTATAAGCATTAAAATATAAATTATTGTTTTCCTACCAGACATTAAATCTACCTCCCCGAAATCCATATATTTTACATCAAAACGTTCTAAATCCAGAATGTTTGCGGTATTTAAATGGACTGCGCTTATACCATTTTGGATGTTAATGAATATAATGAATAAATTTATGCGAAACCCCATATACAATCCCTATATTTAAAATAGAATATGAATAATTTATGGACGTGCACATATATCACGTTGTGGTGAAAAGGCATCATTAAAATCAGCAAAACGCTGGACACAGTAATATTATTTTATCCACTTTTTGAAATCACGAATAAAATTAATAATTTTGGGTACGAACGACTCGAAAAATATGGATTGCACTCATTAGTAAATTACACAAAGGATTAATTATAAAATTGATAATAGATTTTATCTAACTATAAAATAAATTTATTACGCTAAATATACTACGAGTATTAGACCAATTTTAAAAGTAAAATATTTTACATTTAAGTTAATTATGTTGATCTTAATTTGAGTCGGTAAATACGTTAATATATACAAGGTTACGAGGAGTAGGTTTGTTCAAAATCAATTTCAATCAAAATCCCAAAAAAAATATTAATTTTTTAATAATAATAATGGTTTATTAATGTGTCCAACGGTTGATTCCAAAATAGGCGCTAAATACAATATTTATTCTGCACAAGATTCCTATACAATACATCCACAACATCTATAATTGTACTGACATCCGCAATTTTACAACGTGAAGCAAGCAAAACCATACTGTTCGTCTAGAAGAGACGACTAGTCTGCGTTGCTGGCTAGGTCTTCATACTTCCTTTAAAAGATAGGAACTTAAAAAATCATCGTTGTATACGTTCCAATTACAATTTGTGACATTCGTGTATTGGGCTCCATATTAAAGAAACATACTCAAGCTTTCTCCGTACCAGAGAATTATACAGATATTTCATAACACTAAAATCCGTAAAATATTTGTTTCTTAAATTCTGCCTGGATATATGTATTGTTTGTGTCCCCAAATCCTCCACACTGCTTCAAATTGGCAGACTAATTTAATATGTTCTTGTCACACCAAAATCATATGAGGGCTAAATCCTGCTGCTAGAATATGCCATCATTTTTAGAATTATTTCGTGAGTAAACTTTCAAATCGTCAGCATTATAATGTGCAAAACATATTCTCTGTCTTAAGTATGACGACATAAATGCAATTAAATTATTACTGACTCCAAACAAATGCAGCTTGCTTAGCAGAACTTTGTAACTAATTGTGATAAATGCACCCATAAAATTTGTATATATTACAACAAGCTGACTACGGTCGTCAAGCGCAGTGCTTAGTAAACAAAATAAATTAACTAACGAAGAATATATTCTCCTCCGTTATTTATAATTGCTTTCCAACGATTTGTCAATATCTCGATTCTACGCCGATGGTCTTGCTGAATGTTGAGATTTATTTATGTTAAAATACCTCTTCCACTAATCCATTTTCGTGCTTTATTCTCTCCAATTACGTTTTCTCCGTGAACAGCACAAATAGTTGCTTTTGATATATTAACTTCTCTATTAAACTCGGACAAAAGAATACGTTGGAAATATTCTGCTTTTCATTTTAAGATCCATTTCCCTTTTGTTATTAAATAAAACATTCCTTGCACAAATTCACAAATATAAGAAGTTATTGAATTTAACAAAAACGTGGCCTCAAAATATCTTTCACATTTCTAACATTTTCTTTCAATGCTCTTATTCTAGAAGCCAAAAACGCTAGAAACATATGCATTAACCTAATGTATTCATTCACTGCTCGGTTCTTGATTGACACTCAAATGAGTCAATTAAGAATTTTCTTTAACGGAAAGGGAATGGAGGAAAACTTCGCATAGGTATCAGTCATTATTTCTGAAAATCAGAACGGTATAAAGAACCAAAATCCAGGCTTTAACAATCTAGATAAATATTCTAGTGATCCTTGCTGTCTGCTTCTGGGCTTCCGGGCTGGAACCGCGTCACTTGTATATCTGCCGACGTTTCGTACCCGCTCGTATGGGACATCTTGCCCAGAAGCAGATTGTATGGGACATCTTCAGGGCTCAACTACAGCTTTGAAGATGTTGTCTTCACGTACCCCAGTATCTTAACATCACGTATAAGGAGCGCGGTAAGCCGCGAGTTATTATTATATTCGCGCTCGTGGTACTAAATAACAAAAAAGCTTCCTGGACAACCACCGTCGGAGTTGATCTTGAGATCTTTCCGTAATAAACTAGCAACCTATTGCAGGTGGGTAATCTTGCAATGTATCAGCATCTCTTAAAGTATTCGTTAGGGTACAACATCCACAAAATACTAGCTACTATCGCACCATACCTCACCAGAAATATGATAATAAACCTCATATGTGCTAATCAATAAAGTTCATTAAGTCAAGCAATTCCTGAAATCACTTCCTTCCGTGCGTACCTTAATTTACCTAAATTTGTCAATGCCCTTATATAGATGTTACTGAATACGTAAAATATTTTATATTTCTTTGTTTTTATGCGCAATTTTAATAACTGTAAAACTGTGTAGTAACGTAAAATATCGATTTTGTTATATTGTAAATTAATACTGTGTTGAAAGGAATTTGTAAAAGCAATCAAAATTGAAATTGATTGTAATTTCTTATGTGTAAATTTCCCATTTCTTTTGCCTCTTTCAAATGTAAAGAAAATACATTTCGCCAGAACATTGTCATTTTCGACTCAATAATATGAGGAAGCTCTCCATCGATGTTTTATATATATGAACGATACACATATTGTCCCTTTCAGATGGTATTTTCTGAAGTTATTTTTGAAAGGATCCTTTTTATCACGTAGATTATTGAACTGATTTCTTTGCTATAAAACATGAAACGTCGTTCGCTTTATTTATGTATATACATATATACAGAAAAAAGTCTCCGAAATGATGCTGTTAACATGCAGTAGCCCTTCAGTTTCTCCTTCACTCGACACATTTTTTAAACCCATTTTTTTTCTATATCGCTGACGATATTATTTTAAATATTATAGAAAAGCGTTGCCAATATCGACTTGTATCCGACTCAAGTATATTTTATGTTCATTTTACTTAATACTAAAACATTTTAAAGCGCTCATTTAATGCACTGAAAAGAAAAATACTATATTTATGGACTGTAATAGAAACTGCATATAATATTGTATTACCGTCAATAGGCATAAGTTAACGTACAAAACATTAAAAGTTTTTTTCCGAGTAACATCCTTCTGAATAGTGTTTATAGATGGTAATGGCTAGTAATATAATGACAAGAAATTCCTATAAAATTGGCACAATAATAATTGATCAGAATCCAGGTTATGGATACTAAAAGCATATAAAAATTTCGTCCAAGATAAGTCTTACCATGCCTTACTGTTAAAATACAAGATATTTTAAACATGCTTTGACTTTAGGCAAGACAGACTACTCATATTTTATATTTTATAATACTACATATCCGATACAAAACTCAGGAAGGTGGACTGATTTATTGGTTTATTTATTATGGCTTACATAACAATATAATACAATATAACAAGTTAATGGTTGATAGCCTTGAAAAGGTAGTATCGATCGTATATGTGTCATCGGGATGCTTGCGTTTATCTGGCAGACAGTTCTGAACAGATAGGAACAGTTCTGGAACGGAAGGGATGTTCAAAGATATTTCTGCCTGTACCCACACCTGCTTGTTTCAAAGCTGTTCCTGCCTATTCTAGAGCTGTTCTTACCTGTTCAGAACTGGTACGTACCTACTCCTACTTGTACAGCACTGCCGCCCTAACAAACGCCAGTATTATAATGATCCACATTTTTTCAACGGCGTAGCGCTGGTCAGTGATGTAAGACTGTCTGGCTTCCTTATACTTCCTTACAAAATGAATATAATGTATATCATAAACGTAAGTTGCGGACATATTCTATAACTTCTTCTAACGCGTTCACAAAATTATCTTGGAACCCAGGATAATCTTTGAGGGCAGTTCTCTATAGTGCATCTATTCTTTTTTCCATCGGCACCAGTGCCACACTCCGGAGATAGGGATCCCCAATTTGGAATGGAAATAATAAAAAGAATTCTGTAATTCGAAATTTTGTCTATTTCTTGACTACCTTACCACTTCGATATATTTGGGACAATAATGATTTAAGGTATTTAAGCCTTCATAAGATTCTAAAATCTCAAGTTTGTTCAAATAAGCATTATTGCTGTATTGCAAAACTTTCCTAGTACTCCTTGTATGATATATGTATATTTGGGCTGATGAGTTGTGTTGATTGTGATAACACCTACTTTGAGAAAATTTAATTCAGAGTTTTCAGAATATTCTACTGTAATATTCAATTCCGAATAGTAACACTATAATTTGTCAATATCGGCTTATTCAAAGTTGAAAATGTATTTCTTTTATATAACTTGTTTCAACAGTTTCCTTACTTCGATTTTGTGCCAGAAGAAATATATCGTATATGAAATGCAAGATCGTTTATACAAGTCCGGAAAGGTGTGTCTATTATTTAACTTTGAGGTATGCATATTAATCACGTTACATATCGGAAAGGATAAACGGTTTGAACAATGATGTTTCAAATTGAAAGACAGATATTTTCTTTGAAATTTATCGCTTTCTGCCTTCTCAGTAATTTATCCCAACATTGATTTATTTGAATGCAAATAATTTACCAATTCGGTGAACTCACTTCGGCTTTTAATATATTTCCCATCTATTTATCAAACGAGATAGGAAACTAAAGAATTGCAAGTACATTCCGTTAAAACATTTACTTTGAAAAGTATATTTTTCACATCGAAGTTGAAACAAATAAATAGTGTATGCTAGTTTTAGATTTTCACAGAAATTTCTTTCACAACAATACAAGCTTTTATTTTATTTTACGTTTTCGATTCAAAATACTAATTGATCCATGTATTACATAAAATATAAATCAAATCATTATTTATAAAAACGTTAATCAAAAAACGAGAATCAAAGGAAGACAACAATAATAAATAAAGGAGTTCAAACACACAATATACACGTAAAATAAACTATCGTAGAATAAACTCAGAACTTCAAAAAAACATGATATGAAAATAACTCAAGAGGGAACTATAAAAGATGACATAACAGAAAGAATAGGAATTGTAGGCAGGCTCAAACATACCTTTCTAAGCAAGAGAGAAGTCCCCCCAAGCAACCCCGAACAAAAGAATATTAGAAAATAATAACGCCAGTTTTAATATACAAATCTGAAACGGTAAACCAGAAAAGTAGAATACAAAGCATTGAAATGAGATTTTTGAGAAAAATAGAAGACGAAATAAAACTACACAGAATAAAAACGCTACCTATATGGAAATTTAGAACAGACAACACTAGAGGAAGGACAGTTAAGTTGACTAGAACATGTGTTAAGAATGGATAATAATAAAGTAGTGAAGAGAGTGTACGAGATAAGAACAAGAAACGAATGAAAAGGGGTTACATCAATAGAGAGTTAAGATGGCTTTAGCATATGATAAGCAAGGATGAAAATAAAGTAGTGAAGAGAAGTGTACGAAGCGAGAACAACCAAGAAAATGAAAAAAGCAATATGAAGTTAAAAACGCAGCGGCGAAAAGAGGAATGGAGTTGAATCAAATTAAATAAGGTACACAAGATAAAAATGGATCAAGAGAAGCGTGTAAACGTAGCCTAGGGAACTAAATCAATTCTCTTACATATTTAATCCAAAAGTACTTATTACTCTTTCGAAAGTAAGGCGATGATTACTGCCGAACAGGTGAAAAGGACTTTTGGATTAAGTAAAGTAAAATGTATATTAAGAGGACATTCAATATGAGACGATATGAAAATAATTAATAAACATTTCATATTTTCAACAATTATAAGCAAAGTTCTGGAGTATTATTTATACATAGATGGCGACAATGATATAAGGTAAGTGGCGAGAGAGCATAATAGATTTCATCAATTATAAGCAAAAACCTGAAATATTATTCATATATAGACAGTAAGTATAGAACGGTGGGAGGCTGAAATAGAGATTTCTTATTAGACAGAGAAAAAGTGATGAGTTCATGGTTAATTTACAGTTAGCTATCAATTCAAAAACGTCCTTAAAGTAGTGGTTCTTTCGAAACGTGAAAATAAATCTATGATCCAAATATTAATAACAATAAAACAAAAGTCGTAATAATTATTAGAACAGCTAGATCAGTTTATTTACTTGAAGACAGTTGTCGTTAACAGTAAGTAGTAATATGATAAAGACCACAAAATACAATATTATAGAAAGAGCTATATAAAAACGGGTAGACGAATATCCAAAGATAGCTTCTAGGGACAGTATTTCTTATATTTCTATATGACGCAGGGTTTTAAATCATTAAGTAATTTAGTAAGCAAAATTATATACTATTATATAATTTCTTTGGACAAAAAGAAGAACGAAACAATCATAGTTAACGCATTAAAAAAGAAAGCAATTAAATATAATATGAAAACTCGTTTAATTCATTTATTTAATTTAGTTAAAATATACATAAGGAACATAAAAGAAGTAAAAAATTATTAAAAAAAATTCAAGAACTGTGATTTTGGAGCTGTACCCAAAGGGGTACAATGGCTTAATTAGTATGCTTATTTTTTAGTGTGATATATTTTAAAACACTCCCTTTCTAGACAAAGTGCAAAGTTACATTGTTCGCACATCCATCTAAGTCTACTATGACATTCGCGGCATCGTAAAGGGTTTTTATTCTCTTGGGGAAGTGGTTTCCAGCAATACTAGCTACACGGAACTCAACATTGTGGTAAAAAGTGGCCACCACCATTTCATTCTTTCCTTTCATCGAAATTTTATTTTTTTTAAAATTTTTTTAAATGTTCAAGTGGAGTATCGTCTTCGCCATCGCTGACACAAAATATCTCTATTTCACCTGGCACATCGTATGGTATACGATCAACTTCAATATTTTCGGCGAGACCTTCTTCTTCATCTGTGTTATAATCCGGATTTGGAGGTATAATAGCAATTTCAAATTCGTGGTGATCGTCCTCAGCTTCAACATAATTCGGGGCACAGTTCAAGGTATTGAAATGTCTGCCGTAAAAACTTGACGTTTTTATTGTAGGAAATTCCATTTTTTTGTGAGCAAAATTCTAAAAAAAATGCATACCGAATAAGCCATTGGACTCAATTGGGTACACCAATTTTTCTACTCACCCAGCGTCGTTCTAATTAGTTTTTTATCTTTCACCTTTCTATAAATTGGAAACACAGTTATTCCCTTATGCAAAACTATATCAAACACTTATTATAATACAACAGGTTTTACTCTACGCAGCTGACATAGCTAATATAAGCAAAATTGACGCAAAGGTATTGAAACTAAACAAAATATACAGTAACGGTACTATTTCTAAACACTTTGTTGTGTGCTTTTTAAACACATTATGTTGAATGCAAAACCAAAAGAAACGTTGCGTAATTTCACTTTTCGTAAAATTTATGCATATTTAAATATTGCCTTTCTTCTGTACTCAAGCAGGTACAATGGCTAGGAACGGGTTAAAGAAAATGTTTGAGCTAATTCAGCTGGATATTCTCTGAACAAAACTTAATTCAAGGAATTATTTATATATAAAGTATTCATTATTTAGAATAACGAAGTATTTTTGGTTATAAAGTTTCATATCTTCAAAGAAATAGAGAGAGTATGATTTTAATGTTCTGTAAAGACAAGATTACACGCCCGAAGCCTTTACTGAACAAGAACATGGAAGTACTGAAAAATTGAACAAATAGTAAGGGGCGAATGGCATCCTACTAGTAAAACTTATTTTGTTGCATTTTGATATATTAAAATATAAGTTGTTATACTAACACAAATAGAATATATTGTTAGTTGGCTGTTGCAAAAGTAAGTAATCAATGGAATTTATCTGTAGGAAATATTTCAAATCATCAATAAAAGTTAATTTACTGCACTCGTTCGAACCCAAAATATTTTTTATGGTCTATGACGCAAAGTAGTTGAGCCAAGTTTGAATCCTGAGGAACACCTAATTTAGTATGGCTTTTAGGTAAGAAGAGATAACTAGTTCAAATTAATGCTTAAATACGAGATTTAACTTTAGGAAGAAAACCTTGTATTCTATCCCTGACAAAAACTTTCTTACATCAATATAAATAACATTTAATTCTCCTATCGTATCGAAAGTCTTCGAAACAATCTGGGTAAAAAGGTTGAATTCCTACGGGAGGATCTATTTAAGAAGCAATAACCTCATTTCCATGAAAAAAATGATATGAATATGTCGTAATAACAAGTCAAGGGGAATATAATCCAGAAGCCATTCAGTGCAATATCGAACTGGCATCATTAGCGATAAGTTTTGTATCAATGTGGTTCAATACTCGGCGTTGAAAAGCTATGTGCGGCCACTACTAGAACTTCAACTAATTCATAACTGTCCAAGCGGTGTAAGCAGTTCAAGACTGTCAACAACAAAAAATACATATTATCCAATAAGGACTCACGTTGCTTATTTTCGGAGAAATTTAAAAAAATACATTATGTCAACAAAATTATATTACCTAAATTACTTAATTTTTAGAGTCGTTTCGATTTTCTTTTAAAATAAAGGCTTGCTGTTTGAAAATTGGCATTATTTCCACTAGCTTCGGGTTGAAACTAATTTTTTCCCGAGATTTGCAATAATGAAACTGACGCTGAAAACTGCAAAACATTTAATTGTAACTGGCTATAGTTGCTATAAATCCTCGTATTTAGATTTTGCTCATGTTTATCGAACAATATGATATAGAAATGAAACTAAAAATATTTTTGTTTTGTTTATAAACGCTCTAGGCGGAGAAGCAATTAGCTTTTTTTCCCGATTCAATTATGCGGAAAATTTTTGTTTGAAGTGCGCGTTCATGCTTAAAATGTCTGCAATGAATCCATTAATTATTCATTGCAGATATTTTAAGCATGAAGCACTAAAAAGGGATTAATATACTTGTCAGTGTGTATATGTATGGAGCATATTCACGATTAAAGTAGCTACATGCTTTACTTAAAATACAGTTCGTAGGATTGAAACGTATATTCTCTGATGAATTTAAATATATAGCATATATACAGCGTGTTTCAAAAAGAATATACGTATTACAAAGTATTATTTTATCCAAACTATCGATGGCTATTGGAGAAACGAATATAGAGGCTAGTTTATATAATAGCTAGATGTCAGTTGTCTTCTGTTTTTCTTAGTAACCGTCATATGTTCAAAATGACTACTCCGCAGCAGAAATCATTTCGTGTTCTCGAGTTTACGAAGTGCACTTCCGTGATTACAGTGCAAAGACGTTTCCGGTTGAGCTACCAAATTGATCCTCCGAATGGGTCTGACTTTCGCAAATGGTATCGACAGTTTATAGATACAGGATTTGTATGTAAAGGAAGGAGTCCTGGCCTCCCTCGTGTTTCTAAAGAAAATGTTGCACGAATTCAAACTACTTTCCAACGTAATCCATCAAAATCAACTCGTCTTGCCAGTCGGGAGTTACAACTGCCTACAACAACAATTTGGCGTGTTTTGAGACGTCGGTGTTACAGTTGTTACAAGCTCTGCGTCCTGATGACAAACGGAAACGTGTTGCATTTTGTAACGAGATTCATGATGCTATTGACAATGATAACACTTTCGCACAACGCACTGTGTTCAGTGATGAAGCGTCTTTTCATGTTAGTAGTCTGGTAAACAAACACAATGTTCGAATTTGGGGTCTACAGAACCCACATGCAGCCATTGAATATGTACGAGATTCGCCTAAAATCAATGTTGTGCGATATCCTGATCATCTGTTTACGGCCCATTCTTCTTTGATGGAAACACGGTTAACGGTCAGCAGTATCTCGCTATGTTACGAAACTGGTTATTTCCGTGGCTACACGAATACAACTACATTTTTCAACAAGACGGGGCACCTCCTCACTGGAGTCACTAAGTACAGGAATAGTTGAATTTGATGGAGCTGAATGAAACTCTACCGAACCGTTGGATTGGTTGTCAAAGAGTTGGTTTTCAACGATCGCGTACGGAGTATATTTTTCGCATGTCACAGCTGGACTCAACTTGCGGTCACAAAGGGGTTATATATTAACCTGATACCTGAATGAAACTGTTGGATTGGTTGTCAAAGAGTTGGCGACTTCGCATGTCACAGCTGGACTCCGCGGTCACAGGATTTGATACCCTGTGACTTCTTCTTGTGGAGTTTCGTTAAAGACAACGTACCACCACTCCCACAGAATCTGGAAGAGTTGAAAAACCGGTTCCGTACTGCCATAACATCGGTGACGAAGGACATGCTCCGAGTAGGGGAGGAATTTGAGTATCGATGTGATATTGTTCGTGTCGCTGATGGATGACATATTGAACATCTGTAATCTGAACTTTAGGGGTTCGTAAATATGTGTGTAAAGTTTCATATTCATATGTCTTAAAGTTTAATAGATATATGCATTCGAAATACGTATATTCTTTTTGAAACATCCTGTATTTACAATATTTAATATTTGTTGTATCAGTATGATTGTAATATTTGTTGTTTCACAAATGTTGGTGCTTGCTATCTCAAGTCAATGTTATACTATTTACATGGTACAAGGCAAATTGAATAAACCTAAAGAATTTAAACAGGATCTGAATTAAAATTAAATGAGATGAATCTCGAATTTAAGGCTTAAAATAGTACTCGTCATTATAGTTATCAGACGGGTGCACTAATACTTAATAACAATAGGAAAGTGAAATTAGTATATTGTCTTAATAGTCACTTTTAAGTAAATTATTTCAACTAGCTTTTGATTATTTCTTAAATTCTAAAGTTATTTCTCGCAGTGGCAATAGGCTTTCAGTTTGATGGTTTGACATTTAACAGTGTTTGTTTTCCATTCTGATTTGCTCCAAAATAGAGTATGCTGTACAGATAAGAAATTTGTATCATAAAATTCACAAGCTTTGGTTGTAAAATGTTCAAAGGCGTTTCATGAAGTATTCGTGGTATAGAAACCAGCTACACTTGTTCATTTAGTAAGTAATATTGGGGACAATGCACAATAAGACATATCAAGGTTACAGTGCTTTGATATTAAGCTTTCCATTTGTAAGTTGATTGACATAAGTTAGCTTATATTAACATTCAATATGAGTCATAGCAGTAAATGACAAAACGTGTATAATTTACGTTGTGAATAATATACAAAATTATATGGTAATTTTGAAATCAACGGCTGACCAAAAATAGAGGACCTTCTTTATGAAATACGAATTACATGTCTCCACGTATTCTAAATTAAAATTCCCCAATATGCACTAAGAAAATAGATTTAATACTATTTTTTGGCAACTATTCAGTTATTTGAATAAGAAATTAGATGAGTACACAATTCTTCAGTCTAAAAGACCGATTATAAGTTTATATTTGGTGATTTATTATATATATTAACTTTCCAGTATACGTTTCCCAAGAAGTATCAGGTAACCAATGAAGTTCGTGCGTAAAAAAATCTCCTTCACTATTATTACCCTTTCCCAAAGAGAAATTCGTATATTCCGGTTTTGAAAAACGTCGTGTCTTGAATTAAAGACGTACCCACCTCCCTTCGACCTCTACTTTATTGGTAATTTTTTTATTACGCATGTGACTATTTAGAGCCAAGAAAAGATAATAATCACTTGGAGAAATATTTGACGAATATGGGGATTGCCAAAATTTTTTCCCGTGTACATCTTACAGTATGGAGTTTTGCATTGTTCTCCAAGAATAACATTTTCTCTCTGTTAACTAGTCTTAGTTGTTCCTGAAGTAAAGCATCCCACACGCACTGAATTTGCAGAATAGATCACACCCGTAATTGTTTGGGTCTTGTTCAGAAATTTGTACTGAACAACGGATGCAGTCCACCATATACATAACAAAATAATCTGGGGGTGACCTGGTGCCTTTAAAGTGTGGAGTACAGGGTCCTTTGGTGACAATCAATGATAGGTTCGCTTCATGTTACAGTACAGGAGCCGGTTTCTCGTAAGTCTCGAAAACTCTGTCAGGAAATGGAAAAAGTGAAAAATACATTAACACTTTTATATTTATTATTATCTGATAACTCATGTGGAACCCATTTGTATAGCTTCCTTTATTTTCCAATTTGATGCAAATGTAAACGAATTATTTCATCACTGATCATCAATAGTAGAGTCGTTCTGAACGGAATCGTCAAGGGATTCATTCCCAGGAGAAAATTCTTTTAATTACTTTTGTGCAGTACGTTCTTCTCTGCATTTTCTACAAATTTTATGCATATTTATTGGCTTTCTTCTGCCAGTTTAAAAAGTAGTTTAAATCCCTAAAGCAAACACTCTCGGATTACAAAGAATTTGGCTGACATTTCAACAGGATTTAAAATTACAATACAATAGTACAAACCTTACGAACTTTTTTGTCTCCCTAATAGAATAAAACGCATTGTAAAAATTCTCGTTGTTATTAACAATATCGAAAGAATTTCACTTACGTGGTGAACTTTTTCCTTCCTATTACTTTATACAATAAACAAACTTTTACTCGAGATGCCTTTACGAAAGCTTATTAAACGAACATCAGGTATTCTGCTCGAGACCTTAGCGCTTTCTTTTGTGTTCAATAAGATTATACTTTGTTAATTTGTGATTAAAATTAATTATGAAACGATCGTAATAGAACACGTAAGTAAGCTCTTGTTTCGTTAACCATTATGTGGTCATTTTATTTTGTTCGCGTATTTCTAAAGTGATACGAACCTTGTTAAAAGTTGTTATTTTTAGAGGGGCTTCCGATTTTGCTTTTTGAGGTTTACGAACTTTCTTACAAGTTCTTTTATTGCTTTGTCAAGATCACAGTCGGACGAAAGCGTGTAATGATATCGAGATACGTATGAAATTCTCTTTAATAAAGGGTGTTTCAAATTGCGCGGTTTTTTTAAAAATATATAAAGTATAGATGACGCACTGAATTTGTCTGAGTATGTGGGCATTTAAAAAGTGTGATGTCAAAAAAGTGAAAAATACAGTCGTATAATCCACTATTTGGACTGTATTTTTGTTTCGGACGTATAATGGTGTATCCACATGTACAGTAATTAATCGTCGCCAAAACTCGGATTTATTGCGCCTAAACTGCACCAATGCGTTGGAAATGTTCATTCGAACACGTTTCCCGTCTAACGTTAGCAAACGCAGCACCCAACGCGCGAACAGTTTCCTATGCCTAAATCTTGATTTAACATGTGACAAACACGTTCTTTGGACACATTCACAGCCTTTACTATCTCTCATTTTAATTCGACCGTCCTCTAGCATCAATTGGTGAACTTTAGCGATGTTATCGTCAGTAGTTTTTGGACGTCCAGAACCTTCATCGTCTCCCAGGCTCTTACGGCCACGCTTAAGTTCAGCTGCCCAAAATTTTACTGTGGTAAATGATGGTGCAGAGTCCCATCTTTGATTTGCGTAGGCGTATTACCTTTCAAAAATAAATATTTAATGATAGCTCAATGCTTGTCACTTACACAGACTGATTCAAACGACTTTCAAGTAACAACCGCGCTTCCAAAATGGTTGAAACTTTGGTGAGTACCTGACAATAGATACGTAACTACATTCCCTAGCTTTTATTGATGAGTGCTGCCATCTTCACCCTCGTACATCTATACCACAAGAATATATAGAAAGTTACCTGCGAAATATTGTTGGATATAGCATAACTATGGTGAAAGGATTAAACAAAAAACAATTACTTGAGAAATTTTTTCCTAATGTGATTATTGAAATGAGCAGGTTTTCTTGCCCAAATATAGATTCCTTAAGGCAAAATTCATATGATAATAATCATTGTAATTTTCATAAAAATAATTGTTTGAATTGTGCTAAAAACAATGTGTATTTATTGCATAATTGGTTTATTAAATAAAAGATGTATATTTTAAATATTTTTTTATTTATTGTTCCTTATATAGATTGTTATTTGAAATGGTATTTTTGAAAACTAAATAATTACGCATCATCATCATATATAGGTTGTAATAACACATCATCAATAATATTAATTGATGATATTGATGTAGTAGGAATTAATTTAAGTTTCTTTTTTTTAATAATCTGGTCGTCAAGTTCTTCATCAAATTTAACTCTCTTTGGTGGAGGTGGTATGTTAAAATTTTCATGTTCAGGTAACACATGTTCACAATTATTTACAATTAATACATCTTTATCATCCTCGCGAATATTAAAATTGGACTGTTTCATTGCGACTTGAAACATTTTTATATCTTCTTCTTTTTCTATGGTCAATCTTATATAATGAACTGGCAAGTTCTTGGATGAATAAGTCAGCTGAATCATTATTTGCCCCTGACTCCCACGACAGCTAATATTTTTACACCAAATCTATATAAAAGTAGCAGTGTATAAACAATATCCATATATTTATCAATATATATATATATATATATATATATATATATATATATATATATATATGTATATATACATATAATTTTTACCTGAAAATTTCCCTACACACAACTAGCAGCATTTTTGTAGTAGTAGTAGTAGATTTACTACATCTAATGATTTTATTAAAATAGTACACGGAACGGTTGACATGATTTCTATTTCTATGTACCTGTAGCTTTATCATTAAAAAAATGAAATATTAAATATTGATAATCCCTTATCTTCAAATTAAGAAATTTCATGTAACTGATATATAAACAAACTGATAATTTTAATTAAGTCTTATCATTAAAAAATGTAAATTATTGCTGTATATAAAGTACTGTCAAAGATTAGAAAATTTCATTCCTTTTAAACAAGTCTTCTTTGATATCAACTTCACCTTAACCTATAAGTGACATAATCTAATAATTTTAAATTTATTAATTGTGTAGATACGAGGGAGCGTTTTTATATTCGCGGAATGAGCGGGTTGTGGAGGGGTGAGTAGGCGCATTGGGGGCGTGGCCTGTGCAGCGACTCATGATTAGTATAAACACGAAGTTTCATTGTTATTAGACAGTTAGTCTTTGAGCTATCGTCAACCAAGTAACATAATCAGGAGTGAAAAGTGAAATATGGAAAAAATCGAATATCGTGCCGTTATAAAGTTCCTTACCAGGCAAGGAAAATCAGTCGCGACCATAATGAATGAGATGTCATTGGTTTACGGCGACTCTTGTCCAGGAAAAACCATGGTGTACAAGTGGCATAGTTTATTTAAGCAAGGAAGGGAATCCCTTGAAGACGACCCGAGGCCGGGCAGGAGCATTGAGGTGACCACGCCAGCACTTATCCAAAAAGTTGAACAAATTGTACTCGAAGATGCTCGACTAAAGAAGAAACAACTCGCAGAAATGGTTGGAGTATCCGATACAACAATTTCTAAAATCCTACACGATCATCTCGGCATGTCTAAGGTCAGCGCAAGATGGGTGCCGAGAATGCTGACGCCGCCGCAAAAACAACAGCGCGTAGAGTGTTCGCGTGCATTTTTGGACCTCTGTAATGAAGACAAGGATGGTGTATTGAGTGGAATTGTTACTGGAGACGAAACTTGGGTTCATCATTATGAACCTGAGTCCAAACAAGACTCCATGCAGTGGCATAAAAAGGGCACAGCACCTCCCAAGAAATTTAAAGTGTCACAATCAGCTGGGAAACTCATGGCAACGGTATTTTGGGACTCGGAAGGAATATTGTTGATTGATTATAAAGATAAAGGTGTTTCTATAACCGGAGAATATTACGCTTCAATATTAGAGCGTCTAAAAGAAGCCATTAAAGAGAAAAGACGGAGAAAATTGACAAAAGATGTTCTGCTTTTGCACGACAACGCGCCCGTCCACAAGAGCCGCGTTGCGTTAGCTGCCCTGCATAAGGTGGGCTTCGAAATTGTGAATCACCCACCCTACAGCCCAGACCTGGCCCCGAGTGATTATTATCTGTTTCCAAAAATGAAAAAAGAGCTGCGGGGTAAAAAATTTACTGCCGATGATGAAGTCAAGGAGGCAGTTTCGGCGTATTTTGCAGATAAAGAGAAATCATTTTTTTATTAGGGTATAAATAAATTAATTGAAAGATGTGAAAAATGTATCCGTCTTGCAGGTGAATATATTGAAAAAGAAAAATAATTTGGTTTTTTTATTTCCACCTCTTGTCCCCCATTCCGCGAATATAAAAACGCTCCCTCGTATGTAAATGTAATACCAATAATGGTAGACGAAGTTATTTTAAAATTTAAAAAAACCAAACCTGAAGCATTTGATCCATATACAGTACACGAACGAGTTGCAGGATAAAATTTACGAAGTATTCATGATTATTGTATACTTGGTCGTGGTATGTATTATAGACACAGGTCTTAAAATAGAACTTCCCAAAAGTTATTATGGTAGAATTGCTCTTGGATCAAATTTAGCAATAAAGAATTCCATTGATGTAGGTGCTGGTGTAATCGGTGAAGACTATAGGTATAATTCAGGTGATTTTACTTAATCACTCAGATACAACATTTTCTATTAAAAAAGGAGATAGAATCTCACAACTAATTTGTGAACGTATTTCTTATCCAAAAGTTATACAAATAGAAGAAGAACTAAATACTACAGAGATAGTTGAAAGGGATTTGGTTCTACTAATATTTCTTAATATCAAGTCTTCTGAAATTGATAAAATTGGAAGGAAATTAGTTAACAAAATTGAAAAGGTAAGTCGATTAATATAAATATTTAAATAATATAAATATAAAGAAGAATATATAAAATGGATAAAAGTTATTAATAAATTTATTAAACTTTATCGTTTTACTATTAGAAATAAATGTAGAAACGTAAATTTTTCAAAATTGGAATTTGTCCTAGGTATGTTAAAATATTTCAAGAAACAATTTTGTTTTGTGAGTACTAAACCAAAAATTAAAAAAAAATTTGTGATATGGGAAGATATTGAGACTTGTTTTAAAAATAAAAGATGTTTCAAATTTCGCTTTTTTTTTAAGATTAAATAAAGCACATAATTTGAATTCACTTTCAAAAACTGTTTATTGGTAATTGAAGTATCAGTGATGACATTAATATGCGAAAAATAATATCTGCCAAATGGCCTCCTCTTGCAGCTCCACAGACGTCCGGCCTTTTGTTGAAATTTTCAATGACTTTTTGACATAATTTAGGCTCCATCTCACCGATAACACGAATAATAACATCTTTCAAAGCAGGAATTGATTGTGGATTGTTTTTATAAAACAGACTTTCCACATATGTAACTCCAAAGAAAACAGTCTAACGGTCTCAAATCGCATGATCTTGGTAGCCAATTAACATCACCGTTTCTTGAGATTACATGTCCAGGAAATTTTTCTCTCAATAAATCAATTGATTCGTGTGCAAAATGAGGTGTAGCACCATACTGTTGAAACCATATATCCTCTAGATCAATACAACGCCACAAAAATTCGGTTATCATCCGACGATATCGATTACCATTGACGTTACAGCGTCACCAGCAGCATTTTCAAAGAAGCAAGGTCCAATTACACCACCTGACCATAATGCACATCAAACAGTAATTCGCTTAGGATGCATAGGTTTCTCATGAATAATTCGTGGATTTTCCTCACCCCAGATACGGCAATTTTGTTTATTGACATAGCCACCAATTTCAAAATATTTCTCATCGGAAAATATTATTTTTTGATAAAAATCAGCTGGTTGTTCATTGATGAAATTGACAAATGAACGACGTTTGAAATAATCTAATGGCTTCAGTTCCTATGTTATTTGAACCTTATATGCCTCTAGAGCTAAATCCTTGTGTAAAGTACGCCATGTTGTTGATCCACTAAGTCCAAGTTGTTGTGAACATCGTCTAATAGACATTTCAAGATCTTCAGCAACAGTTTCATGAACTAAACCAATATTTTCTTGTAAACGACCACCACGACTATATTTTTCACTTTTTTGATCTTCCACGGAACCGGTCTCTTGAAATTTTTTTATAATTCGACCAATAGTGCTTTCAGATGGACGATTATGTAAACCATAAAATTCACGTAATTTTCTAAAAACTGTTTTCACAGAACGCTGATTTTCATAAAATAATTCAACAATTTGAACGCGTTGTTGTACCCTGTACGAAGCCATTTTTATAAATGTCATACATCACACTTTTCAAATGCCCACATACCCAGACAAATTTAGTGCGCCATCTATATTTTATTTATTCTTAAAAACAACTGCGCGATTTGAAACACCTTTTAGTTACGCAGACAGAAGGAATACATAAAGTAACGATCATAAGAATTGGACTACTCAAGTCAAAAAACCAAATGGTAAATTTCCACAATAATTTTCGTATTCTGTATAGCAGATAATCACAGCGTCGCACTTGCAAACATGGCAAAACCCGCACCGAAACAAAGTCCGTACTAGACTTACATCGTAGGTAACTTATACGGTAATTATTACCGTGACTTAGATATCTATAGAAGCATATACAAATATATTTAGAAAAACAGAAACCATGTGTTAAACGCCGATGTAGGTTCAAGCCCTCATGTTTGTTTTAGTTCATAGAATGGTAATATACGACTGACGCAAAGTTCGTATTTGAAAGCAGGTACCTTAAGACTTTAAGCCCTGAAGATATTCCATACTAGAGGAAACGAAATGCCGGCGTCGGTATTGTCGAAGACGTGGTTTAAAATCGGAAGCCAAGACGAAGAAAGTACTTTAAACTTTATATTTGCTTATGTTCTATTTCTTAGAAAATTATATACACACACTGCTCGGGGTCTCCTGACTAGCAAGAATGAATGACATCGCAGAAAAAGTAGGTTCAATTATTAAACACTATGGTGATTCAATCTTACGATTAGATTTAAACTTATTTGAGTATATGCCAATATATATGTATATTTCAAACAAGAATAGATGGTATAGAACTAGAAACAATATGGGATACTTTACCATTTCAAAAACAAATCTTATTGGAAGAACATCGTCCTTGTTTTAAACATTACACTAAAGGAAAAGCACAAATTGATGAATCTCCTCCAAAGAAAAAAATTTCTAGATCTTGTGAAATGAAACTCGAAAAAAAATGTAATATTATAAATATTCATTAATATTTTATGTATAATATATGTATATACTTGTAATATGTAATCTGTAAAATAAAAACCAAGTCTAAAATAAAACATTTTTTCTTTTTTACCTTAAAAACCTATACAACGTTGAATGAACTTATGAAATTATTATATTTTTGTATCAGAGACCAGGTTTATGGTTAAATATGTTCCTACAATAGTATTCCAATAAATTCAATAATAATAAACCGGTTCAAATCACAACTCTTTGTAACTTTTTTTATTTAAGTGTTTAATAAATTAAAATTTCCCGCCAATAGACTGAAACATTACCTACTCAAGCCGCACCTTGGCCCAGCTAAATCCGGCCAGGTGAAACGTAAAAAACATTTCATAAGGGGAGCTAGGGGGAATCAGTGACACACATACTTTGGCCTTGATCTTTTACATGAAAGTGTCCCTTGGTATTGATGTCAATGGCTGACAGAAAATTGACATGTGATAACAAAGTTTGCCTACGACAATGATAACCTCTCACCTTTAACTTCACCCAAAAGAGGCACCCCAGCTTGAAGTTTCAGAGCCAAAGTGTCACAGGATCCCGCTTGCTATACTACAGGTAGCCCTGCTTATTTTTGGTTTTTGTTTGACGTCTGTGTATATTTGTGTTCACCTTTTTATCATGGAACGATTTAGGCTACAATAACATTTATAAATTATCCAAATACTTTGTCAAGATTCACATTCAGTTACGCCTACTTTACATTTATTAACTCCGCTCTTTATAATCGTCAAAGTCGAAACTACAAACAACTAAACATTATAACTTTCGCTTATCAATAAGATAAAAATCAGAGAATATTGAAGCCGCGCGTCACAGGATCCCGCTTGCTATACTAGTGCTACCAATTGAAAGAAATCTCAATTTATAAATGCGTTGTCTCTAATAAAAAAACTAACGTGCGAAGAATACTAAATCTGCATTTTACGTGGAATCTTTATTAAAGACGCAGTAGGAACAAATTTATAAAGTTAACTTTTAAGATTGCCTTCGTTGCAATTGTTTCTGCATGTTATTTGAAGGCTCCATTAAAGTTTTCAATTATCCGAGATTGTAATTTTCAAGAAACGTAAAAAACTATTTTTCCATGGTAACCAATCTTCCTATTTCACCAGCGAATAAATTCGTAAAATGAAAATCGATTATTGATTTCCGTACCATAAACGTTCGCCTGCATCTAGTAAATTTAAAGTTAATTTTGCTTGCGACGCAACACCGTTAATTGAAATTTTTACGATTTTAGAAATGATGTGTGTTTTTGTATTTGTATGTGTATATCAGGTGAGTCAATGATCTATTTTCATATCTAATCTTATCAACACGATAAAGTATGTTAACGTTATAATCTCCCTCTGTAATTTGCCAGTTATTAGTAACGCGAGTGTTGTGAATAGTTTAAGCCATTAATTTGTGTTTTGAAAAATTATTGAAAAATGGCTGGGAAAGGTGAAGGAACTATCAGTAAATTGGATAATCAAATAGCAGTCTTGAAGTATATACTTCTTTTCATGAATGTCGTAGTATGGGTAAGTCCTTCGCTTCATTTTGCTTATGAAATAACTTTATAAATGTATTTTGATAAATTCCATAGCAAAAAACGAAAAGTCCACAAATTTACTCAATATTTTCTTAAAACTAAGACTTTAATATGTATATGCCTATATGTTATGGGGAACAGATAATGTCTACGTATCACACTCATGTTTGCTTAGAGATAAAAAGCTGTAAATACCTTATTTAAAGTCGATAGAACTAAATTATTTATATATATATATATATATATATATATATATATATACATATATCAAACACAAGCATAGTTTTTCATAGTATTAAATCATTAGCAATCTAATTTCCAAGAATTTTTGAAATAGAATTTTTCCACTGATACGCATCGCTTAAAAACTAAATATATACAAATGTATTTGCCTATTACTCACCAGCATAATGTGTACACTGATAATAAAAAGAATATATTAAAATCTCTAAATGTTATGATTACTTTGCTTTAAAATCTTCTATTCCATAAAGTCTAGCTATAAATACATATTTAGAAGTGAATATTAATACTTTAGTTAAGGAATAGGGTTAGCAGAAAGTAAATGGAACAAATCCTTTTTCCGCAAATAAATAAGCACAGACATTGTTTGCAATTCCCCTCTAAATATTTCTGAACAGGTACTTTATTTTCATGGAAACATAATTACGAAATGTAATGATGCGTCATAAAAAATTAGTGACGTAACCAACAATTACAATGAAAACAAAACAAGTTACTGTACTAAAAACATTTGGAGTATTTGGAATTACTTTAGACTTTGTTGCGGATGACGCAGATTATTATAACTAAAATTAAGTAATAATATTTTGACAAAACTTATAAACGATTCAATAAGCTAAAGGAGTTATTACATTGAGGCATAAGCAAATGCTTGGACTTTGTTGGCCTTTTGCTAATAGTAATTGAGAAGTTAAATAGTATTATAGCCAGGAAGCATTTGTTTAAAAACGAAAATGAAGCTGTCGTTGGGCCTATACAACATGTCTAGTAAAGTTTTAGCAAATGACTGATAGATCTTGAGAAAAATTAATCGCTTTTAAGAATTTCGAGATTTGAAGCTACAACGAACGACATTATATGGAAACTTTAGGTAAAAACAAACTGTACTATATACTTGAATAAGTCTTTTAGGGTAGGACTATACTATGGAAATTACTTACGTGTATGGAAAATTATACAAACCAATAGACAAATGAAAGAAGAATCGCAATAATTAATAACAAAGCAACATTTTGATCATCTATTTTTTATTAAAATAAATTTCTCTTTTCCAACATTAGCGTACGCTAGTTGATACAAAAGTTGAAATTTGTTGGTCAGTTTAATTAAAGTGAACCCAACTCGTGTTTCTGTTCTGCTTTGGACTTAACACGAAATGTCTCATTTAGTAATAACTGTCGTTGTTAAATATTAGTATAACTTGCTACAGAGCAGCATACAATATACTTATATGTATATTTACTCTCGCGCATGTATATCAAACATATTTAACGCGGACACATTGAGATTACTACACCAAATAAAAGTTACTATCATTATTATAATATTTTTCTATATTACATTCGGTGCCTAAATATTATTAGTAACACGTCTTAGGTCAAAAAAGATCCAGTCAACCGTATTATATAGAATCAAAATAGGAATATTGCTATTATTAAATTTAATGATAATTCTATGGAGGAACGGTAATAACTCAGATAAGTTCTACGAATTGCCTCCTTTCCTAATCTTTTATCAATTATAAATATATCAAATATTTAATGATTTTCTCCGAATTATTTACAAATTGATTATATTTTTTTCTATAAATGTCTTCAAACCCTAAAACATTTTACAAATTCATAACGCTAATGATTAAAATTATCCAGCACATGTAGAAATTACAGTAAATTTTCTCATATAATTAAAAGAAAAATTATTTTACATACATAACTTAATCAAAATCACGGAAGATATTGATTTGTTTTAATAAGCAAACTAAAATTATTTTTTCACATAAAGATCTATTTTTTTCTTGTTAATAAAATAAGAATTATTTAAAAATATCAATTATAGACAACGCACATAACAGCAGAAAATTATCTATGATTTGCTCTTGTAGACATTTTTTTTGAGGTTCGAATAAGAAATTCGAATAGAAAACGATATTAATCTTGGTTTTTGTAAAGGGAAAAATTCCTTCTGTATTGTCTTCTAGAATCTGATAAAGAGTGTTATTGAAGTTGATCCATATTTAAAATAATAAATAATTCAAGAGGAAAAACGTTAATTGGCCAAGCTTATCAAATATATGGGTATGGAGAGAAAATATTTGTGCATGTTTTCTATATATGTCACGACAAAATATGTATGTATATAGACGTCATCGAAACAAACGGTGCTACTGTTATCACATTCTACCTTAGTCGTATCTGTTATTGAATTAACGCAAATATACATCAATTATGTTTGTGAATAAATAACGTCTAAATCTTTAACCACATTTATATATGACATATTTTAATTAAAAAATTTTCTGTTGCTTAATGTGGACTTCCGATTTTTGTTTCTTCCTTCTGCTTATCATGCGCCTTAGAATTTGTTAAATAAGTGTCCGTGTGGTCCCATGTTTTTTCTCAATTTCTTCTTAAATTAATCATTAGTAGAACTGACATCATCAGATGACATTTTCCATTTTCCCTTTATTAACTTTAGTGGTTAAATGGAAGACTTTTAAACTAAAATAAATTAGGCTGTGCATGGTAGATAGATTCAGTCTGCTTTCTGTCTTTATCAATCTAGTTGGCTTAGTTTAATACTTCGATAGATTTTTCTTCATTAAAATAAGTTCTCCAAGTTAGTATAAATCTATTTGCAAATGCTATTACTATTGGAGAACACAAAAAAAAACAATTTATATTTTGTCATGTATACGTAACCCCATAACAAGAATTTGAAAAAGAGTACGATTGAAGTTAATCCATATATAAAAAACGAATAGTTGAAGAGAGAAAGCAAGTGTTAACTTTTTAAGATAATTTGTTTTTAGGGAGGGAGTGGAGTGTGATTAAAATTATTGGAGTAAAATTCTGGAAACAATAAATCATTTAACGCATAGTATAGTGATAAAGAGGGACAAGAATTCAATATAGCATTTCTATTTTTAATGTATTTATCAGCGTACCCACTACAAGATCGGCCGTCAGTAGATGCTGTTTTGCAAGATAAACTTTTGTTATCATTTATTACTTATTTTATAATTAATTTACCTGCCAGAGATATTTTCACTTCATAGTGTAAATACTCGTTTTTCATATAATTTAGATTCTTTGTCACCAAGTCTGTTGAGTATATTTTCCATTGTTTTTCATTTACTTAAAACGAGTCTCCTAGAAAAATATGAAGATGCATTTGATACATTGCTATTTTCTGAAAAATATTCGAGACGGTGAAATTAATATGTACATATATAAATTACTACTTATTTATTAGTTTATTTTGTTATATATATTATTCGTAATCAAAGAAGCAATTAAGAGCGTTTCGTATGCGCCTTAGTACGTATACAAAACGGTATTGATAAGTACTTGGTCTATCATATACAATACCAAA
Source organism: Dermolepida albohirtum (assembly GCA_031893035.1). Taxonomy (NCBI): domain Eukaryota; kingdom Metazoa; phylum Arthropoda; class Insecta; order Coleoptera; family Scarabaeidae; genus Dermolepida; species Dermolepida albohirtum. Next base: position 24,690 of record JAVIWB010004822.1, on the reverse strand, counting down.
ATATTTCAGAGCAAAATTTTATTTACTCAACATAGAACGTTCATAAAGTAATTATTGGGTTTGAAAAAATTCTTCATTTTGATCTGGAAACCACTATCGAAATCATATGTGCCACTGAAGCCATTTATCGAAAATCTTTTACCATTTAAACAATTTTGGAGGTTTGGAAAAGAATAATAACCTAGCCGTGTTAAATCTGGAGATAAACTGAGTGGATAACCAATTCAAAACTACTTTAATTAACTTTTGCAGTTGCGACGTTGCATTTGAAACAACTTATAAGCAGGAGCACTATTTTGCAAAAAGAAAACGCCTTTGACATGTCTTACGCTATTTTTGTATGAACGACCCGCACATTCACAGGCACATGCTAGAGCTGCTAGTAAATTGTCCAAAGTTATGTCGTCGACAGAATCAATGTTTTCCGGTGTGGTCAAGCAAATTAATATTCTTCTCTTTAGCATCTGATTTTCCTCCCTTTAATTCCGGTTAAATTAAGGTCTCCGTCAATCGGCAAAAATATCATTGCTCGATAACTCTTTACACAACAAATACTGACCGATACTCGATTTTTCAACATCTAGTTTTTTGCTCAGAAATATTGTTTTCAAAAATTCACTGTTTTATCACCGTCCAAGTTATGAATGTCAAACTACGATAAGTTTTTTTATAAAGCATCGCAGTTATAGCTATACCATGACTATATCCATATTTAATTTTATCTACTAGAAATCTTCCAAGCTAACTAGATACCAATATCGCCTCGTAAGCACGTAATACACTGTAGTCCTTTTTAACACGTGCATCTGCGGAGCATTGAAAATTATCATAGGACAAACATGGCGCGGCAGCTTCCTACGATTCATTGTCGCGTCATATTGCAAAACTTTCCTAGTACCCTTTTAACCTTTTATGACTTATTGTATACTGTATTTCTTTCGTGAAATGTCTATTCCCATGAATTTCACGTACTAATATTGTTGGATATTTCCATCAACATACTCGAAGTATTTAACTTTTTGGTATTCTTTCTAGCTATTAGACTGAATGCTTATCTCTAGGGATAATTGAAATATAACTTACTAAATCATGTTTGACGCATAGTAGTCGGAGAGAACAGCTTTAGTTAATTTCTTTTTAATATATGCTCTCACCCACACCTTTGCTGAAACATCAAATAAAATACGCTTTAGGAAAATTTCCTTTACGCTTCGCGAAAATTATCGTTACAAAATTTATCATTAATTTGTTTCTCCTACCCTGTCTCTGAAGTTGCAATTATGTAATAGCGCAATAAATACACTTCCTAGTCAAAAAGATGAATAAGAGCTAAATCCGTCGTACCCCGGCGCGTTTTCGAATAATTAAACGTCATATATTCAACGGTGAACTACCAAAGCATGTGATAACAAGCATGCAACCGTTATTTGCAAGAAAATCTTTCTCCCCCACTCCACATTAAAGTTATTACGATCTTTACGTTACGATGTCGGTGGTACCGGCCATATTTGCATATTTCGATATAATTCACGGTCGCGAAAATGTTGAAATTAAAAATGTGCTCGCTGCGATGCCTACTATACATTACCTTAATTGGCCTTAAGGTTTCTGAAGCTGAAATTTTTAAATTTCGTGCTTAGATGGTATGATATATTTAGAACGGCCGTGGTAGTCCCCTACACGCCCTGACAAATCCTGTAATATATCTTACAAGAGCGAACAGAAACGTAATTGTTGTGTTCCCTTGAATTCGCTGTCTTTAGTAAGATATTCTATTACTTTTATTTCATAACTCACCTTGAAAGAATTCGACGAATTGATATTGTAATGAACGTTTTCTTTCAATTTTTCTTTTGAAATGTATTATGTAACAAAAAGGTACATGCATATGTAAACTTATACAATTAATTTGAATAATATTCTCTACTATATATATACAGTTACTGCTACTAGGCAATTTTTTGTTGTAAAAAAATTATGCTGTAATGAGCTTAGCGAGCGAAAAGTTACAAATGAAGTATGAAGATAAACTGCAAAAGTTGTGGATGAGCGTGAAAAGAATCATTCAAATGGCAATAACACCCTGTTTACTACTTATGTTTCAGAGATCCACTCTTCATCAGGTCAGCTTGTGTTATTAACGAACAATTCTTTGGGGGCTTATTGTATCTTTTTGATGCAGAAGAATGATGAAAACGCAATACCTCCCTCTTTGGTTCAAAGATACAAATGTACGTTAAGTCTGCGATAAATCCACAAAGAATCGTTCGTTGATGATACAAGTTTACCTGATAAGAGTTGAATTCATTGAAACGTCTAGTAAACAGGTTGATATTAACATTTGAGTGATTCTTTTACCGTTTATCTAATGGTAATTCCCCGAGATTTTGAAGTATTTGTCTATTTAAGCACTGGTAATTTTATTATCAATTTTAGGGAGATGACATACCCTAGTTCTTTCGTTTGTACATTCGTATATTTGAAGGAAAGAGGGAAGCGTTAATTTTTAGGTATCGAAAATGTACGACAAGACCACATAAATAGTGTGGTCTTGTAATAAATATGTTAATAACACAAATTTGCCTGATGGGAGGTCAATCCATTGAAACGTGTAGTAAGTAGGGTATTATTAACATATGAATGATTTTTTTAAAGTTCATCTAATGATAATTCGCCGAGACTTTAAAGTGTTTGTCTATTTACGTACTGGTAATTTTGTTGCCAATTTTAGCGAGACGACATGGCATTGTTCTTCCATTCATACGTTCGTATGTATGAACGAGGGAAGGAGGCATTGCTTTATATCAACTGCAAAAGTTAGAAACAAAACGAAGCGAAAGGGGACTCACTAAAAGCCTTCAGATAATGGACATCATAAGATCAAGATGGACATCTAACGAGAAAAGTTTCGCAGTAAGGCAAAAGGACATGAACGAAGAAGAAAAAGAAAGATTTTAAATGATGATAAGTTTCTACCAGATACCCCTAGTTTGATAAATGAAGACATATTTGCCTTAATTGTGGATATCAAGAATCATTGAGGAAAAAATTTGCAATGGAACGATCTTTTCGACAATAGTTGTTCGTGAAAATCACATTTCCAAATAGTTATTAAGTGGTGGTTTACTTTTGCCAGGCTTCAAATATTTATGGACGAATCCAATGCTGTTATTTTTGCTGTTAATTATCTTATCAAAATACACTTCCATAGCAAGTCAAGTCCAAAACAAACGACAACCACAATTTTAAGTTTTCCTTTAATTTCTGTAGGAGAACGACTTCACGTAGATCTGCACGTTCTTCGACGATATGCGAGTTCTTCTTTCTTTAAATGATTACAGTATTACAAAGGACTCACAATATGACTTTCGTGAAGAAAAACACCGTGCAATACGCCTTTAGAATCAAAAAACACTGTTGCCAAAAACTTTCAAGTTGAGAATTGAATTTTCTCTTTGACTAGCGCAGATCTTTCCTTTCTTCGCCACTCCATGCTGGTTTGTTTGAATGCCGGGATGTAATAGTGTACTCAAGTTTTATCACAAGTAGCTATGTGATTGAAAAAAGCACCGCCTTTAACCTGCGTCATAAATACAATCGCTGACTCACCTCTAATTGTTGCAATGTACAATTTTTGGTATGAAGGCGACATTCTTCAAATCTCGAGATCGACAATAATGATTTTTGAACATTCCCACAGCTTATTCCTACTTTAAAAGCAATTTCAGCAACTCTTGATCGATGGCTATCTTTAAGAAGGCAACGAATATTCAGAATGTTAAATTTGTTATAATGAATCTTTTTCGAATTTTTTTTATTTTTTTATATCACACGTATATTTCCGCCTTCTTAAAGGTGTTGTTCCTAATCTGTGATTAAAGTTCTCTTACAATATCATACGATTTTATGACTCCTACCATGAGAAATTTGAATATAACGCATTGCGCAACAGATTATAGCACTTCTTTCTCCGAGGTGATGTAGACTAGAAGCAACGGTACATGGCTAGTGCTAAGATAGTGGCCTTCATCCATCTCTACCCGTAAAATAAAATTTCCGGTTTACTATATTTGATTCATCCTCGTACACACTTAAGCTTGAATACAGAAAATTTGAAAATATTCGCCCGTAGATGCTTTAAATAATATATGACAAAAAGACTTACCGACTTTATATAGATTTATCACACAGTGAACATGAAACTTCTGTTTAAACAAATACATATCGTAAATTTTAATATACTGTATATATTCCCTCAATCGAATGTTTTTTGATAACCACGTAAAAATATTATATTTCATGCTGCTGCGGTATGTACCTGAAACTTGGGAAAAATTTATTTTTGTCATATTTCTTTTCTTAATTTTAAAATGTCCCCAAGGTAGAAGAGTCTCTTAACTTATCCCTGAGTTAATTACTTTAAAATTAATCCGCGGCCAAAATTAATGTTCCGGAAAAAGAATTATATTCAACTAATTAACTGACACAGGTATTTTTTATGGTCACCATTTATTCTGACCCTCATTTTTAAAGACCCGATTATCTTTATCGAATTTGTTCCTGTGACAGTTGCGATCGTTAAACATTTGAGACCAAACCAAATTTGATGTGGAAAATCGATAGTGACTTTAGATATTTGTACTTTAACATACGCAAGATAATAATTTTAAATACGTTTTTAGTTAGTATTTTTAAAGTCTTTAGAGGACATCAGGCAAAAATATGTTTGTACCACTAGTACTAGTTACGTTACTGATATGATTTAAATTTTTAAATCACATTGTGTCAATTTAATGGTATTTCACAAACATATAATTAAATACTATATAATAAATAACTTGCTGATGTCTCTGTAATATCCTGCTTTAGCATATGCAGACGATCTTGAGATATATATATATATATATATATATATATATATATATATATATATATGTATTAGTGATATGACTGACATACTGTTGCTACAGAATAATTTGTGTTCTGATTTGGATGGTATAAGAATTGTATCTTAATACCCAAAATGCTCTAATATTGCTTGCGCAGAGCAATAATAGGTGAGATAGTTGCAAAATCTAGACAGTTTAGACACGGTTGATGGGTCAAAAAGACACAAAGTTTTGCAGAAAACGGAATATTTTCTTAACAAAGAAGTACCATCAAATGACTGTGTTCAGAACTAACTCGTAGAATTCAAGGGTAAAGTAGAAAACTTCATAACGAATTTTAAGCAAGTTGTCCTTTAACCTCTGTTCTTACAACAAGCATTGATTCTGTAGGAGAAATAATGAAAAGATAAATCAGCATGTAATGTACCATGAGATTCAATCATCCATGGATATTGACATGAAATAAATGCACGAGACTTTGCATGACCATTTAGCTACGAAAGGGATTTGTAGCCCATACAGTTTTGTATACATTTCTGTATCAATTGTAACAGAAAATGCAACCTTATGATACCTCTTCATTTGTTTGTCAAAAATAAAATGCACTAAAACTTATTTTCTAGACCTGACAAGGCGGCTAATATATTTATAAAGTACATTTCTGAGAGCCGCTTATGAACGGAAAAAGCGTTCGTAGATTTGACGAACTGAAATGCATCAAATTTCAGTAATCATCGTTTTTCCATAGTTGCTGGTTATGTGGCTAGTGTCGATTTATAGGATGCGTAACAATTCCTTTGGCAGAAGTCATTGACGAATTGCGTGAAATAAACAGCAATTAACACTTAAAATTCTCTACTATGGCATAATTGAAAATTCTGCGTCGAGGTAATTCGAAGGGTGTTCCAGTCACCACTAGATTGTGACGATTATAATTATTAGGAAGGGCTAACAAATGTTCATAGAGCAACGTACTTTCTATTACAAGAGATATAGCTTCGCACTAATACAGCTTGTGAGATGTTCCTAGCTTTTACCGGACTCACTCGATTACTAAGGGCAAAAAACATCAAGAATTTCAACGGTTACATAACACCCTAAAAATTTCACAAGAAAACAGTAGCAACTAATCGTTTAAAATAATTATAATTAATATTATTACCTCAGTTATCATTAAAGGGTTGAACTTCACCATGGCAATGTGAAACTCTCACACAGCAAACTAGACTATCTAAAACTTGAAAACGGAAAACCTAGAATTAATATGTCATTGTCCGTATAATCCTGATTAGTCGCCTTATAATATCTTTTTGGTTCATTTGTCAAAAATAGAAACCACATTTTCCATTCCTGAGGGGCAATGAACAAATTTATACAGTACATTTCTAAGATACTAACTTCTAAATGCCAAAATATTCGTAAAGTGTTGAGCAAGCTTTGTGAATATTTTATCCATTTGCTTGTCAAAATAAAAGACGCAAAGGGAATCTTTCAATATCCGAAAATATATTTACCTATGTAGCACATTTCAGAGATACCTAATTTTGAATGGAATAACATTATTACAAGTGCTCCAACCGCATGTAAAGGTGTGTGAATCTTAAAGACGACTGCTTCAAAAATAATAAATGCGTTCATACCGACTAACTTGCCTCTTCTTATACTGTTTTCTAAACAGTTTCGCAAGAATCCTCGTATATACATCTATCTTATTCTGAAGTACAACTCTAGTTATTTTTGTTTTTGTTTCATTTTAAATTCACATCCAACAGTTTGGTATGCAGATAAAAATAATGAAAGATTATAAATCTAGAAGCGCTTGTCTTCTATTACGGGCTCTGTATATTACTTTGGTTCTTTATAATAAATTAATTCTTTCCTTGCAAAAGTAAGACGTGTTAGTAGAAAGGAAATAACACTAATCTGGATTTAAAGGAATATGAACAGATATAGCTTTACTTTTAGCTCTCAACAGATTAAATTCAACATTAGATTCACTATAAATATTTAATTAAAAGTAATTATTTCAAAATTGCTGCGAAACAGCAAGCGTTGTAGTTTAAACTAATTGGCCAACCCATTCCTCTCATAAATAGTTTAGCAGCACTTGCATACAGATGCTCTTCAAGATATTGCAGCGTTATGAACTCAACACTCGAGAACTAGCCTTTCCTATTCTACAGCAAGAAGTTCATTATTAGATCTAATTATGCAAAAGTCGAGTTGAATTGTGAAATATCTAACGTTAATGCATATAACACCATTCATGACTGTAGAGCAAATATTATAACAGAAAGTACTACTTTGCTTTCTATAACGAGCTTCGAGATTACACAAATTGTATATTGTTTGTTATATATTAGTAAATATATTGTATAACAAACAATATTTCTTTAAAGAAAATACTGTTCCCGATACGTCTTTAACAACCATTAAATAATTGAAGAAAAGAAATCGAAATGTAATTTCCAAATTACGATTATTTCGATTATCTTCTTGAATTAAAGGGAAATTAAAGCTTTTGTAGAGGAGTTTACTTACAAGAAATAACTTTTTTCAAGCTTTCAAGTTGAAGGAGATGTTCTGTTTAAGCAAAAGTTTGAATTGTCCTTTTATCTTTCAGGGAAGAAAATTTTCGTAATCGTTTATTCAGCCGTGCCTTTGTGTTGCTTCGCAAATTTACAAAACAATACAGGTAAATTCTGAAAACTTCGCGTAAATTCCGGTAAATAAACTTCGGTATTGGTTTTATTTTTTTTTTAATTGTCTAGGGGTGTTAGTATTTATATTCGTATTTTCGCATTTCACACAAAAAATTCTCTAACAATTTTATTTGGAAAAATACATTACTTTAATTGCATTTTGTTTAAGTAAAGCAAATCTGATATACTACTGTACACAGTCTTCTAATCATATACTCTGGTTAGGCCTGTTAATAGCTCAATTACTGACTTGGAACTAGAGATAGTTGGCTTTCCAACCCATAGTAGCACGCCCGGCAAGAGTTCGCCTGGCGTCTGGCGGGATGATTTTATTTATGGCTATATCACGCAATTGTGTATTAATTGATTAAAAATCTCTTTTAAAGTGACCATCATAACGTTCAACGAACCATGCCGAGGTGAACGAAAATATTACGTGAACGAAAAAGATACATGAAATCATTAAATACATATATTTCACAGATTTAGTACATCCGGACGATTTCGCAAAATGCTATAACGTTTCCACTATGACGATTTTGGAGCTACTGCCCGAAGAGCTTTTTCTTGATTTTCATTCTGGTTTAAGTGAATGGCGGTAGCCAAATTTCTTAGATCATGTAACAATGTTTCCTTTAACTGACATTAAGCTGTTCGGAGATGTGAATATATACATAGATTATTATCTTAATGGCGTAGTTTTTTTTTAAAACTTCCTCAGTTTAACGCCTCACTCAACCAACATACTTATGGGTTTGAGTTCGCACTGAATGCGATTGATATTGTGCGGTTTTATTAGGTTCAATTTTATTGCTCAAATAGCAAATATTAGGCATGTTATGAGATGTATTGCTGATTGAGAACTTTCGTAAAAGGTCTTTGTATGTCTGTGTGTATGTGGACTTATTTCTAGAGTTTGTATGTGAAGGAGAACTCACTTGGTTGAGATACCTACTGCTGACATTACAATCGGATATGGTAATAGCTTCTTGATTCCAAAGCTCTTATAGTTCGGTTATCGGTGGTGTACATTTTATTACTCTTTTTTATTCACTTTGTGTAACATTTTTGGTACCGGAATATATATTAGGTCAGTTGTCTTATAATATTATGTTTAATTTTATAAACAAATTGTGTTGATAAGAATTACTAATTATAACTCTTAGTCAATGTAGGAGAATTTTCTGACTCAGCCTTTTATCTACCTGGCTTTAATTGTTGATACTTTCTGAAACCCTAACGTTATTTTCAATTGGCAATTCGATCAAAACAACTAACAATAACATACGATATTACCTGGAAATAATGTGTTTCCTAGTAAAAATATGATATACATTATTAGATACGTAGATTAGAAACGCAGATGTGTGCATTTGTATAAAACTAAATGAAGCTCATTAAATAAAATTTGTAGATATTTGAAATATAAAATTAAAACTGCACTTACCGAGAAATTGTTGGTAAAGGAACGAAATTCCGCATAAATTATCTTAAGCGAAACAAAATTCGTTATAAATGACATTAAACAGTGACGCGGTTCCAGCCCGGAAGCCCAGAAGTAGATGACATTCAACATTATATTGTTTTAGGCAAACAAAATATAAAAATAAAGTATTTTTGCTCTGGATCATTCACATGTATTTAACAGCGATTATAATGAAATACTTTCCGAGATATTGGTAATAATGGAAATTGTAGGAAGTATAGATGTGCTTTTGAGAAACATTTGAGACATCTAATTGGAAAAATTTGGTGTCGGAGTGAGCGGAAGCCAGGAGTGAAATTTCACAAGGATCAATCTTGGGAACTATTACAACTTGCCTGCTATTATGTGTTATCTTATAGGAATCTTGGCTAATAATTCTTCTTCAATAATAGATGGCGAATGTTGATACTCATGTAAGAAACCATTGCAACTTAAATAGTGGAATTGATTGCAATAATCTGCAAAAAAAATCGATGAAACTAAAGCAATAATCTGCACTTCAAAAAGAAGGCTTTCTAGAAATATTATATGTGATGGTTCTTGTATAACAACCAAAGACTGGGAAATTCATAGGTATGATTATTGACGATTAGTCTGTTCGAAGAAATATTTAAATTTCGTGTAACAGTATACAGCTATTCTATCCAGAAGAACATCTTTCTCTAGTGATGAAAGTATGTTAATACGTATTTAAGTCCAGGGAATTGATCAGACTGTTTAAGGTTCAGAAAATGAGAGAACATGGCTTCTAGTAAATGATTTTTAATTTGTTCTAGCTAACTAATGTAGCTAAGAAGATTATTAGTGATAATCTTCTGAAACTGAAAAAAGGTAAAATTGATCTCTGTATAAGACTAAATATTGTAGTGGTGTTTTGACACAAATCAATAGGCTTACGCTAAAATGGAAGAAATTTTCTTCATCTAAAAATCATTTACGAATACAAATAAGAATGCATCTGTACATATAAAAATAATATGCATGTTTTACAATGGGTAGTATACCATAAAAGGTTTTGACCAAATATAACTATTGCATGGTTTTAAATGCATAACCTGTAGTAGGTGCCCTTAAATCTGGTTGAAAGGTAATCTATCTTTATTGGCAGTTTTAGTACCACCATGGTACTAAACTCCCTTGGAATTGGTCGAAACGATCTTCGTAGTTATTGTTTTGTTAAACAGTTTTTCATCAGTTAAGTTGCACTTTACAACTGTCATTGGCATTGCGCAAATAATACTTTTTTAAATAATTGAAAGTTATTCTATTATTAAATAATTTTCATCCAAAAAATGGACGTATAGTTATCTCGAATTACTTTTTATTATGGTGAAAGTTTTCTTCTACTACGAATATTTTGAAAGGATTTATTTATTTTGAAGTCTTTAATTTTGCACGAAAACCATTCAGGTATAAAACTGATTATGATGCAGCTTCGCTAGATATAAATCTATCGGCTATCGAAAAGTTAGCATCGTATTTTCCATTATGTAACAGTTATTAAACAATGCTTTCATCTTTTACTTATTATAAAAAATTTTGAGATGGCTGCACGTCATTTTAACACGCGACAAAATCAACGCTTTTATCGTCATTCTAAATTAATTTTTGTTAAAATGTTCTCTGTATCAAGTATATGAAAGTTCTCTGTGAAGCAGGGTGTATTTGTTTGCTTCGTAAAACATACTATCGAAACTACCGTATATCAAAAATTGACTTGCTTTTTCGAAACTAATTCACGTCATAAAATATTTTTACGTGGGCCGACGTGATGGAAATTTTCGCTGTGAAAGTCGCGTTGATCTCGTCGAGTAACAAATCAATGAGGTTCCGTGATTGAATTACCATGTTATTAGTGAGTCCTTCGTCTATAACGTAGACATCATTAGCGTTGCTAGAGTTCCCTTGATCACACTTTAATTGCCGAAGATAAGGGCGCGGAGTAAAACATTAATGGCCGGGAACCTTGTTCGGATGGGCGTACAATTCTCGCAAAACTTAAGCGGTACGGCGCACACTAATAATTGCCATATTAAAACGCAAAAAGCCGACAGACATTCTGACCATTATTATCCGGATATTAAAATGACAAATATTTGGCCAAAACAGAAGTTGAACTCGTGTCGTCGTTGTCTCACAAGGCGAAAGAGCTGTTCTAAACGGCATTATTTCAGCATTATTAGAAATTTAAATGAAGAAGTTAGGCGAATTAAAGCTATGTTACAATATGAAATGATTTCAAAATTATTCTAATGTCAATTTAACATAAATGGGTTTTTTTCATTAAACTGATTAATACGTTAATCCGTAGACACGTTATTTCCAAGAAAAATATCGATTCTTAATCGCCTTAAAGGTTTTCCAAAAATTTTGTTTGGGGACTTTTTAGTTATATTTAATAAATCCATAATAAAAATCCGGTTATCTATCTAAGAAGAAGCAATTTTTATCGATTGCTTGCGCTTAGAAATTACCAATAATTATAAATGAATGTATATACACAGCCTGTCGCAGAGAAAGTACAACTTTTATTAAATCAAAATTTAAATAAAAGCTTACCATTTCGGTAAAATTCATTTATTTTATTCAAAGTAGTCGCTTACCGCTTCGATATAACGTTTTGTACGGTCAAATAACATGTCGAATGAATTTTTTAACTTTATCTTTAGAGATGTCCTTCAAGATCGCAGTCGATGCCTTTTAATGGTTTCGACGTCTGCTTAACGCGGTCCTTTCATCAGCAAATGTAGTTTGGAGAATAGATAAAAATCACACGAGGCCAAATCCTCTGAATACTGTGAATGGTTGATGGTTAAAATGCTATTTGTAGTTAGAAGATTAGTGATAAATGTCGAGCGATGAGATGATGCATTATCATGAAACAAATACCAGCTACCATTTTCACGATAGTGAGGACACACATGACGAACATGCGCTAAAAGATGGTTTACAACACCAATATAATATGCAGCATTTACCGTTTGACTGGTTTATACAAACTCTTTGTGCATTATGTCTTTGGAATCATAAAAACAAATCAACATTGTCTTCGCTTTTGACTTCTCCAAATAGATTCTTCCGTCTTTCTTCGCTTGGATTCTTCCATTCAGAGCATTGAAGCTTGGTCTCTGAATCATATTGAAAATACCACGTCTCGTCGCCAGCTATAATAGAATCTCATTGTTCAGCATTTATTTATACTCAACAAAGAATACTTATTAAAAGAAAAATATATACATAAACATATAAGATTGTCGATTAAAAAAATAAAATGAAAGATATAACCTCAACAAAATAAAATTCATAAGTATTAATTCTTATATTGCAATTACACCAAAATAACACATAATGTTTATTACATGGTATGTAATTTAATATTTAAAATTAATCACTGAAAGTTGATATATAACCTCTTTCCACATTAATTTTCTTATTCTTTGTACGTATTTCGACAACTAAGAAAACGCACACTGAGTGTGCGCACACTTTGAGTGTATCTTCTGATTTTCAGCAGTACAGATCGTGTGCCGTATTTGTTTTCGTACGGGTATTTTTACCGTAGCTTTCCATGTGCGACACTGTTTAATTATCTGCAGACGATGACAACTTAGTTGTTGAAATACGTATACAAAATAAGAAAATTAATGTGGAAAGGGGTTATATATCAACCTTCAGTGATTAAGATAATCAACCACAGGCTATATCAAAATTAGCTTTAATATTTAAAATTTACTATTGTTTAAATACACTTTTATCATAAATTTATTTTGCATCTAATACATATTTTATCTACAAATAGTAAACATAACAATGTATATGTATGTACATATATATAAAGAGAAAGAAATTTTCTGTGCTATCATTAGAAAATAATTATGGAAATAATTCTTTTGAACATAGCGTAATAGTTCCATGCGCTGCAGATATTTGTAATTATTCTAATTGTACGTTACAAAGTTTGTACTTGTTGTAAAGTCAGTTTTGACGAAAATGCATTTTAATGCAGTCGTTCTTGAGTTATAATTCATTCGATTCGTGTACGGTGAATATAGATACGGAAATTGGAGTATTTCGAAAATAGAAAAGGGACCAACAAGGGTTCGGTTTATATCAGACTAAAATATATACACTTGAGAAAGGCGGATGCGCCGCTTAACAAAACACGTCAAGACGGAGGCATTAATTTGACGAAGAACCCTCAAATACGATATCGGTGATCGGTGCAGTAGACTGTGCAAGCGGAGGGTAACGAAGTGAGCAATGAGCTGTGATCATGAGTGAGGACCTGCATCCAACCTCTAGACACACATGGATCGATGATAGACTATATACATACAACGAATGTGCGTCGTTTCGATGAATAATGTCGCGAGTAATCACGACACTCTTTATTTGAGAGATATAAAAGACACGAATTAAGTATAAAGCAGATACCCTAAATTGTATATAAATAGCAAAGAAAAAATTCATTGTCATTTACAGGGTGTAACTTTAAGAAAATACAGCGAAACGGAAGAAGGCAAAAAGGAAATAGGATTACTATGCCAACATACTAAACAAACCTATATGGTTGTTCGATTTAGTCTTCTGTCAAGATTATGGACACGAACTTAATTCATTTAACATTAGTATTCAGATTTAGCCTTACTTCATGTTTCGCTTAGAAACATCAGTTTTTGCTGAACAAATTCTCAACTCTAAATCTTTATGAAATCACTATTTCGAACGTACCAAGTTGCATTAACAATATTACCTTAAGATTTTACTTTGGAGCATTCGCATACACTATAATAGACGATCAAACAAAGAAAAAAACGAGGGAATGTCTACATCATGGTTTTCGAAGAAGGACAACAGGAAAGCGTCATTTCGCATATGATCTAATTTTATTTTTAATTTCTTTTGAGAAACTTGCTTCAGTTACTTGCAGTTTCTTCCTATGCACTGATTTTGAGCCACAGATCAATGTGAGAACGACCACGTTCTTGACTATTTGTACTCTTGTTTCTTTTGGTATGTCTGTCTTTCCTAGAAATGTTTTTGTGCTGTTGAAAGGCTGCTGTATTTAATGATCTTTCCGTGGTTTCGTCGTCCATTTTTCGTCTCTGAAAATGATTTTTCCTATGTATGCATTAAAATTTTCATCTCCGTTTAATTTGTCAACTTTCTACTCTTATCGAGTAAGTGTTCTTTGTTCATAATCATAGCTTTGGCAATATTAGTTTTTATATAAGACTTCTGGAGCTTTCTGATGCAAAAGTCTAGATTTTTATTCAAGGTATATATCACCATATTATCTGCGAAACACATTTCAGCAATTCGCACCATCTCCATCTCCCTGTAGTCCATCTCTTATCCTTCAAATTTATTTTTAACTTCATTTATTGCTTCATCTATTATTAAAACGAATAGCAATGGACTACGCATTTTTGTCTAACTACCTTATTTGCTTCCAACATTTTTGATGTCTCACCTTTTGATCTAGAACAGTTTTTCGTATTCTTATTGAAACTCCTGATACTTCTAACTACGTTTGGTTTTGTATATCTCCTTTCCATGATGTTTTGTGCACCATTTCTATTTATTAGTCCAAATCTATAAAGCCTATATGTAGATTTCTCCCTCCTCGATTGTTTTACAAGAAAAATTTATGGTTCATATTTCCACAGTTTAGATCCGTGTTTACGAATGAACGCTCCGACAGCAACCAAATTTTCTTCTCATTGAATATATTGAACATTGAGAAATTATTTCATATAAGTTAGGTTTCGTTTATTAACTTCTTTATAAATATTGGAGGGAGCTTCAAGTAGGAAGCAAAGAGAAATACTCATTTAAACAGTCGCTCGTATATCTAAGAGAACAAATCGAAGAAAATGCACATGAAATTAATTTAACTTAATTAATAAATATGTAGCATTGAGGTCTTTATGAAAATTAAAATTAATGTCCAGAAACAATGGAATAAGGGTATACAAGATAATTTTAAGGCCTGCAGTAACGTAGGGAAGTGAGAAATGGACCCCAAGATAATCAGGAAGAGACCTTTTAGAAAGATTGAAGGGAAAGATACTGAGATTTATTTTTGGTGGAACAAGAACTGGAGATGGTTGGAAAAGAAGAATAAACAAAGAAATAGAATAATTATTATATATAAATAACCTAGATTATCCACACACGCTAAAACACAACGAATTAGATAGTTGGGACAATGTAGAAAGCTTACAGGGATGAAAATTCCAAACATAGAAAACCGATAGGAAATCAAAGAAAAAAAGATCACGAAAAAGATGGCTGGACTAGGTATCGGAGGATTTAAAAGTTATTGAGGTTGTAAACTAGAGGAGCATTGCGACAAATGGTGAAGAATTAAAAAGAAGTGTAATTAACTTAACGAAATTTTATGCAGTAAGTATGTTATAATAACCTAGACCTGCAAGGTCCGTAGAGCATATTAAATTTGAACACTCTCCATGATACATCAATTTAATTTTTACTTCACTTTATAAAACAATTAACAAAACTAATGCTATAACCACTTTAATTTACGAAGTAATATTTAATATCGTTGTGCAGTAATTAAACTACATCGCAGACCATAAAATGTCATCATTTACACTTTCATGTTGGTACTGCAATAAAGGAATATAATATCCCCAGATGACTTACGAATCACAAGAAGAAAATGAAAGGTAATAAACTACTGCACAGACTGTGACAACGTACGGCTGCGGTCAGCCAATACCGTTGCGACCGAGTCATTCCATCAATCATAAAAGGTTTCATTTAGTAAGTAAAAAGGTTCCATTTATTTCATTCGACATTGTCACGGGAGAAAGCTGACGTAGACATTTAACTTAAATTAAATCGGGTCTTATACGGTGTTTGCATATCTACCCCTTCGCGAAACGTGGCTGGCTTATAAATTAATTTTAGCGGACAAGTCGCTTAGCTTTTTGCTAAAATGGAATTACTGAATCCGGTAATGTTTTATAATATTCATGGCGTAAAAAATTGGACAATTATATGAAACAATTTACTGAAAATGAAAATTAGCATCTTGAAATTAGTTTCTCTCTAAAATTTTTTATAAATTTCGTGAATATATGATAAATATATTGCTTAAACAAGGTATAAAATGTCGTTCTCTCAATCTCGATTCAATAAGCCTTGAATTGGAAACAAGTCAATATATTGACTGCAGTTTTTGTCTTATGAATGACATCTCCAAAGCAACCTTTACTTTTAAATATGGCTGAAGAGATGCGAATATCAGAAGTTTAATATATGTTAGTTAGAGAATTCAAACACTAAAGAAACGAAATTGAGCTGCGCGCTGTAGGCGCGTGCTTGACAATAGTTATATAAGATAAAGTAAATATTATAGTAACTAGTAATTTATGAAACGTGGTGAAACCCACCGCTTTATACTTTTGAGCGTCTTCTGTGGATAAGGTCTGTTAAATGTTTGATGAATAAGATACGTTTTCACAGTTGTTTCAGCAGAAAAATGCTATTCTACATCTAATGATGTGATATTTGCATAATTAAATTAATCTTAGAAACTAATTATCGGATCTGTTGAGATACCTTCATAATAGAGTAAAATTTGAACCCTGGCCTAAAATATTTTCCAACTTTTCTAACGCGTCATATTTTTTGCGTCTTTCACAACACATAGCTCTGCGTATTATTTACATTGATTTCACAAACGACAGCGATTCTATTCCCTTCACTAGGCCGAAGTAATTATCGTGTGTAGTGTGTATACCTGTTTTAACTTGACAATCTTGAAATTTTGTCTTGCTCTTCTTGGTAGTAGCGATTTTCGCATCGAATTTTAAAACCACCTTATTTATGCTATCTGCTTCTGGGTTTCCGGGCTGGAACCGCGTCACTAGTATATCTGCCGACGTTTCGTACCCATTTGTATGGGTACGAAACGTCGGCAGATATACTAGTGACGCGGTTCCAGCCCGGAAACCTAGAAGCAGATAGCATGGACCATGACCGCGGAAGTCTACGTACCAAATCCACCTTATTTATATTCGTGAAATATTTATAATAGTAAAACCTTCTTGTAATCATGTTCTCCATCGCGTAAAAATCTATGTTGTGGTGGTTCAGAGATACGCGGATACGGTCTCTCGGACTTGCAATACACTACCTTTGAATTTGCAATTAATGCATCTACCTCTGAATAGTTTCTGCCCCAAGATGTAAAGCATGGGATTTACGAACATGTGAGACGTTACTATAGTCTTCTTTAAAAGATCTGCCTGTAAAGTACATAGTCGCGTGTTTTTGTGAAAGTTAAGTTTTTCCGATGTGTTCAACACATTGGAAAAATTTGAACATTTGATATTACTTCGGCAACACATCGTCGTAGTCTTATAGAAGCTAGTAATATTGAAGACGATGGTGGTTCCATTGTACATACCATGACATTAGCAACATAATTTCTTTTAGAATTTGTTATTTCGTCCGCACATAACTACAGTTTCTTATTTTTCAATTCTGATTTAATTTTATTTTCAATACGTTCACGGGCAGATGGTATAAAATTTTGTAATGTTTTCCAATTGGATTATATGCAGTCCCGTATACGTATTAAAGAACCAGAAAAATTATTCCTTGTTATATTCCGAATATAAATTTCTTATTCGACCAGACGACACTTTTTTGATAATTGTGCTTCGCACTGTTCGTGTGTTGTCTACAGTATATTAAGGATATATCGCCAACTACACATTTGATTTTTGAATAATCGTTAAATAAATCCGATAAATCGTTAATAAAGTCACTACATCTGTCAATAGTCGTTTTCTAGAAGTACGTAACTACGTCATTATTACATACAACCTACAACGATCTATATAGAGTCTACATATGCGCGCTCGACACTTTTATACTGTCGACAACCGAATTATTACTACGAATCGTGAACGTTCGCGAAGCTTTCCATATCTACGCTCATGACGTGCAGCCCAATATTCGCATCTTTAGTAATCACTCACACTTTTTCACTTGAGCCACTAGCACAGTCGTATTTGATTTGTTAAATTATTTAAAATTTTAAAATCGAATCGATTTTATAAATTACAAATAGTAAATTATTTTCTAGATTTTCGTCATTTCTAATTTCTTTCTTAGTTTACTACGACCTTTAATATTTCCGTTAATGTTTCTTTTCTCTTAATTGGAGTTATTTTTGTGAAATGTTTGATGAGCTATCAATAATTCTTGCTAAACATTATTTGTCTATTTGCCGCTCGCCAATCAATACATAAACTTTAATAGGGAAGAGTTAAAATGTACTCTTTTATGAACACTGAATGAAATAAAAAATGGTAAAATGGAAATAAAATGTTCGATTCACTGAGTTCTAATTATATGTTCACTGTCGCAGCTAGCTTTTGCCAACTTTAAAATAATGAAATTGTAATGCAGTGAGGGAAAGTAAAAAAAAAACAATTGTAATTTATGATACTACTAGTTAAACTTACGATACGTGTGTAAGTACGGTAACTAGCGCTCCCAGCAAACCCGAGCTAAAGCTAAAGTAAGGCATAAGGTAACTTGTCGAGATTGCGTGGTCATTGGGAAGTGTAGCAGTTATTGTTCCACTGGGACACCAAGTACAACATCCCTTATACGAGTATTAAGCATCGGGCGGACTGTTATTTCCCTTGTTACTTATGAGAAAAAACTAGGAAAGAATGTTCCAGAGGTTCTAAATCTACAAATGACGCCAGCAAAGCAAGGATGAATTGACATTATCTTCACATCTAAAGACAAAACTTTTATAATCAATATTGTGAGTAAGTGAAAGAAGATGATCTCAAATTTTTAATGCTAAAATGCAAATGCGTATGAAACAGGGCCAAGATTGCACAGACTAAAAGAGCAAAGATACTAAAGATGCACAAATACCACAACTATAATAGATAATAGATATGAAAACGTCACAACGTCTTCAATGACATATGAGTTAATTTTATATTCCGAGCAGATGACTTTTGACAAAATGATAATCACTAGTCTAAGCGCAATATTACTTGAAACATTTTTTTCTTTTCGAAAACAAAAAGGCGATAAATGTCACTACTGCCACTCCAAACAGTAATACCATGTCAATGTGTAGGAAATCATTACTTAATATGTTAAGCGCAAAACTTATTCATTGACAAACTTGCAATTAACAGAAAACGTACCTTCGATTGATCCGTCATTTTTAAATTAAGAAGTATTCCCTTTCTAAAGCAGTCATCGACAAGTATTAGTATATATAAGTAACCTTACATCATTTGTTTTTGTTTAGAATATGTTACGGTACAAGTAATTAATTTGCAACCGGGTTTGTTTTTAGTTGGAATCGAAGTTTGGAAGTGGGTTATGCAAGGGATTCAAGAACAACAAACTTGAAAGTATCTTATCTTAATATAATTATTATTATTAGTTAGTAATAACGGTATTTAAGTTAAAGATCGCTGAAATATAATATAAACAAGAGATTTTTATGCAATTCCAAAGACATTGGGAAGCGCCCTAATACCATTCGAAATTATAAACTTTTTCCTTAAATATGATGCAAATCATGAAATAACAGTACCTATAGTACCTCAGGCTTCTAGTTGAATAGTAATTGAGAGATGGTCCTATAATTTGACAAAGGATAGAGTCCACAACTTTGTCATTGTTAAATTCTTGTGGATGGATTTATATCCAACTGATTTATATCAGATCATACTTTCTTTACTTAAATTGTACCGTAAGCAATCTTTTTAAAAGGTTTGGGAAAATGAAACTTCAAAGTCACGAGAGAAGTTCTTAGTCACTGAAAGTGATAGAGAATATTATGAATTCATTGCTTGATTTCTAATTAAAATTGATATTTTAAACAATATCCAGTGTCTTTTTCCGTATAATGGTTAAGTGACAAACGTTCTTTAACTCGTTTTTTTTAAAGTTTACCTCTAAACAAAAACTACAATTTGTTTGTACAATTTTTTTGGAGACATTTATGCAACATTGTCTCGACATCTTGGCAAAAGCATGTACTAGGGCACATCAACATCATTTTTATATATATATATAAAAAATCCATTATCCCTTATACCACGTAATGGTGTCGGGTTATTCATTTTCATTAGGTCTAAAAGAGTACCATGAATTAGCTTCTTGTCTTTTATTAATATCTATTCCTATATTTGCGTTATAAGCAAAATGGCAATAAGATTGGCTTTTTATTAGATTCGATTACTAAAATGCCATGTAAAATGAATTTTGTCAATCTCATATAACCAATGGATAATTTGACTCTCATTTGTGTCACCTTTTTTCAGTTAGGTTGAAAGTGCACTAAATACATTTCTTAAGTACTGTGCTATTCTGATGACTCCTTTTAGATTGAATTAACTGAAGATAATTATTATTGGACTGATTTTCAGTTCATTCCCTCCTGAAGTGTTTCTTAAACGAGTTACGTATGATGATTACGGCTATTTCAGTCTCCTCTGTTGTGATATTGCAACGAATTTTTGTAATTTTATATCTTTTGCAGTTGCTAAACTATAAGAAGTCTCAAGCATGAAATCGTCCAATATAATCTGACTCACTTATTACAATTACGTTTAAAAGAATATTGATCAAAGCTTTCGCCGTAATAACACACCAGTAAACACGCATTTTGACTAACGACCAAAATCGTATCGATTTGTAGATTAAGAAGGTACTTGTTCCTTTTTTCTCTACTGATGGAATGAGTAAATTATATGTGGATTCAATAGATCGTTAAACATTCAGTAGAAGTATTTTAGAGGCATGTACATTAATTTCGGAAGACTAAATTAATTTAAAATAATCAACATTACTCAAAGAAAAAAATTTTATCATCTGTTTAAGAATAAATTATTGATTAGTGTAGAAACTATTTAAAAGATTTATTTAGTTTTATTGGAAGTAAAGCATCCCTAAACACACCCACAAACTATGCAATTCGCTCAGAAGTTCACAATATAAATAGCCTTCGGTTGTGACGAAAGCAGGCCTTCTTTTGTACATGTCGGGGAAGCCAGAGAACATCCATATATGTGCTGAGTGGTCTATTACTCCCTCGCAATCGCATAAAATTGATTGAGACAAATGCAATCGCTTTCTCATATTAACCTTAGATCTACCAACATCTGTGTGCAATTTGTTAAGAGATTTCTTTTTCTCTTCGACACGGTACCAATTTGTTTGCTTTATTTTTACTACTAATATAAACTATGCAACATGCGGTCAGTTACGAAAGTTATCGCACACCCCATGAATATTGAATATAATCAAATGTGAACATCCAGTTATGATAAAACATATTTACAACCATTTAAAGACGTAAAAACTATAAAAACCTCTAATAACAATATGAAGACTATTATTATCTAGAACTAGAGAACTTGCTAAACAATCTAACAGTGACAGTTACAAAAGTTTTCGTACATTTCATTTTTATAAGATACTTCCCTATTGTAAACCATAAATTTAGAACCAATTCAGTAAATCCTCTTCATAGGATCATACATTTCTAAGATACGATTGTAGCCGTTTATATTTCGGGAATAGCAAACAAAAAAATTTTTTATTATCGAAAATAGTTTTATTGCTTTTCAAAATATTCCCCTTGAAAACAAATGCACTTTTTTATTCGTTTAAACCAATCTGAAAAGCACTACTGCCACTGTGAATGCAGTATCTCCAAAATATTAGTTTTGAATGCCTCAACTGCCTCTTCCGGCGTAGAAAACCGTCGAGCATGAAGTTTACTCTTCACGTGTGGGAACAAAAAGAAATCATAGGGTGCTAGATCAGGGCTGTATGGCGGATGGCTCATCAATTCAATGTTTTGCCTGGTCAAATATTAAATTGTTTGAACCGATCTATGAGAGCTCGTATTGTCATGGTGGAGAATGATCTGTCGTTTTCGGTTTGTTTCCCTTACTTCTTCAAAAATTTTTGGTAAACAAATAGTTGTGTACCATTCGGAATTGACTGTTCTATAACTCTCTAAAGGCAAGGTTGCAACGAGACCGGTTTTTCCGGAAAAACAGGCGGCCATTTATTTTGATGTGCTTCGAGCGCGAACAACTTTTGTAGGTTTTGGCTCGTCTTGGAATACTCACACATTCGACTGCTGTTTACTATCAGGCTCATACGTATAGATCCAGGATTCATCACCTACATATGACGACTATTCTTTGAAGCACCGCCATTGTATTTTTTGTGCATTTCTTGGCACCAACTTATGTGGTAACCAACGTGAACATAACTTCTTAATGGCTAAATGTTCATACAGAATCTTATGCACGCTGGCGTCACTAATACTTAGAGATGCCTCGATCTCACAGTATGTCATATGATGGTATTGCATTATCAGTTCAGACACTGCATTAATGTTTTCCGACACAGCCACATTTGTGGGACGACCTTTACGAAATTCATGGTCCAAGGAACAGCGTCCAAGTTTAAATTCAGTATACCAATGATGTACTGTAGTTTTCGATGGTGCTTCATCACCATATAAAGAATTCAGTTCGTCAGTGCATTCACACACTAGACATAGGAGAAAAACCCTTAGACCGAATAGTCAAATTTATCGAAAAAGCGTGTCATGCAGTGAGGATTGATAAAAGTATTCAAAATATCCTGAACTGCTAAAATTTTACCCTTAAATAGGCGTCCAAAGAGTCTAAATGATCTCGCTTTTTCGATAAATTTGGCTATTTGGATTGAATATTTTCTTTTTTGCTGCTGTAATGTTGTTATTAACACATGGATTCTATCTGACATGTGTTCACATTTACAATTCGACTTTGTGAGAGCATAAAATACGTATCTTTCACAAATACATGATACTATGAAGAGGATTTACCGAAACCGTTCTAAATTTAAGCTTCACCATAGAGCAATATCTTATGAAAATGAAATGAACAAAAATTTTTGTTTGACATTCGATGTTAGAATATTTACCAGATTCTTTTTGTAGTTACAAAGAATAGTAGTTTATATATTGCTATTAAAGGTTTTTAGTTTTTTTTTTCATCACCCGTAGCGATGCGATGAAGAAAACCCAAGTTCCTTGATTTTGAATCATTCCCAACACATGTAATCGCTGGGAAATGGCTTGGCGGATAACTCCTAATGCTTAAGCGTTTAGCATGGATCCTCATCGAGCAATGCCTCCAATTCAGCGTCTTCGAAGGTTTTAGTCTTCCTTCACGCGAACGGTCGTCAACATCGAAATCACCGTCTTTGAAGCGACGGAACCAATCACGGCATGTTGTTTCATTTAGAGCAACATCTCCGTAAACTAGGTATATGACGCAAAAACAAAATCACTAATGTGTCAAAGCGGTTTGTTTACAATATGTCTAAGCTTGGTTCATGATGCTTTGGTTATGTCACAATTGACCAACACTTACTACTGGAGCCATCTCTTGGAAAACAGCGAGAACTTAGTTGCGCACCTAATATATGTATGCGTATGTTCGTATGTATATAAGCATACTATATATCATTTTTACTCTCGATGATTCTTTTTAGAAAATCTATGTAATTAATGTTGAATAAATTGAATAGAAAACATTTCATTCAACAATAACAGCATTGTTTTTCAAATATTATTCTTCTTTGTAAATATATTGTTTTTAGAAAAAAAAAATCATTTCATATAACAATACTAACAAAACATTCTGAACACATAGCGGGATAAATAGGCATTTATACCTTGTTACGTTTTCAGCAACGATACAATAAGTAACATTATTCAAATGGAATAGACATTTTATAGTATCCCATTTCTGATACTTTCCGGTTAGATTAACAAACATATCATAAATATGGTAAGGCAAACGCTGAACTCGACAACAATTGTCGCAATAAATGTTCAATATATATTTTTATTGTGTCTGCCATAATATTACGTGTATACTCGTGAAAACGATATTTCCTTTCCTGCTGCTGCTGCTGCTACTGCCACTGCTAGAGTTGCGCTGTTAATGTTTGTAGGTCCTACATAGGTCACACACAGATGTGATATAATAATAAACACGTTTACCAAAGGCAAAAAGACAATATAAACCTCGAGCATATACAACCGCTGCACTGGCACGTCAAAAAGGTATTAATTTTTAGTTAGTAATAACGGAGAGGATGTAGTTTTCGTTTAATAAAATATCGTTTTTTGTTTCGACAAATTTCACTTCCTCATGCACGTCATATTTCCCTTTTCGAAATACAGTAAATATTACACTAATCGAAAATGTTTAACATTGTATTTATGCGCACAATCGCACCCATTTAAGTACAATATACAGTTAGCTGCATGGGTCTGCGCGCGCAATAAATACATTAATGATTGAGGCTGATACTATGTATAAAATTTTGGTTACATTTGTACCATTAGACTTGATTTTGTTCGAAACATTTAACATTTTCCTATGCATTAATCATCTTTGATGTAATTATAAAACTTGTGTGTTAAAATCAAATTTACTTTTAGAAATGTTTATTTCCAATATTTACTAATTACAATTAAACTGTAGAAACGAACATTTTTCATTAAATTAATAGC